>CAJQUW010013689.1:0-31486 GCA_907163375.1 Prostheceraeus crozeri | reverse complement strand
TGGATATGAGAGGTGCTACAACAGATTTCAGTGCACCAAGTATGCTACCTCCACGTTGGCGGCGAGCACCGATGTAAATTTGTCCTCCACCACTTACATAGGAGGGTCGTGAATAAAATGAGGCAGTTGGATTCATAGCTCAAACCCTAAACATTGTTAGTTACAACTTTGCATGAATCACTGTCGATCACTTAGATGAAAGATGTCGGCACGACGCATCCAAGAGTTCATACTTGAAGGATAACCAGTCCATTTAACAAGACACCATTCTTCACCTTGCCGTTTTTTACATCGAATGATTTTCTCTACCAAATATGTTTCACTTTCAGTGACTACCTCAATCTCATCGCGGTAAAAGCTACCCTCAATTTCTTCATTATCGTAATCTTTCAACTTGTAGGTGGTCGGAGAGTCTTTTTGATTAATCCTTGATACTGTAAATACCTCCTCTGTCCAATTCGGGAGGTACCCTTTAGCAAAAACACTTTTCACTTTTGAGATACGAACTTTATCGCCAATTTTCACATCACTTTTCACATGAGTGCGTTTACGTTGGAATGATTCGCGCACTTTATCTACATTGTCAGCATTTACATCTACTGGTCTGAGTCCAATAGAACGATGGATAGAGTGATTGTAGGCATGGAGTGTATCTTGTAGAACCTTTGTCCAATTTTGTGTCAAGTTGGCAGTAAAATGTCGCCACAAGCGATTTTTTAATGTGCGATTAAAACGTTCAACGAGTGCAGCTTTATAAGCGCTCTTTACACTAAACAACTCAATGTCATGCCTCTCAAATAATCTTGTCACATGCTGATTTTCAAACTCTTTTCCTTGATCACTCTGAATTCTTTTTGGAATGCGACCTTCTCGAAAAATTGTTTGGAATGCTTTTGCTACTCCTTTCCCTTCTTTAGTTTTTAAAGGTTGAGCCCACGCATAACGCGAGAAAATATCAATGACGGTTAAAATAAAATTATTGCCCGAGTTATGTTTTGAAATGGAGGCAACATCGCACAAATCTGCTTGCCACTGTTCATCGATGTCATGAACAATATAATGGCGGGTGCGGTACTTCTTTTTCGCTTGTTTGTGGAGTGTATAGGTAGCCTGACCCTTTAACCATCGTTTCACTTGTGATTGTGGAAGACCACTCGCTTTTGATAATTTCTTGATAGATGCAAATCCTGCCGGATGTTTTACATCATAATAGATTGACTTCAAACGTTCAGTCGATGACGGCTGACTCTTTTTCCTCCTTCTCATCTTTTTGTTTTCTTGCCTTTCTACATTTACAACAACTGCAGCATTTAGCTTTAGCGGTTTTGCGATCGTGTTCACATTGCTTAGGGGTTTCATTATGAGAGCTGGCGCAGCAAGTGCAAGTGACAACGACATTCACCTCTGGCGGCTCATTACATGGCAAGCAACACATCTGCTTCATATTAATAGTCTGAGAACATGTATTTCCTAGGAGGAGCTGTTTTACGTTTTCCTTTTACCAGTTTTAGTGGCGATGTAGATCTACGTCGAGTTCTTCCTCTTGTTTGCTTAGTGAGTGTGGGAGGGGATGTAGCAGGTGACGTCTTAAACCAATTTGTTGGCATTTTCATCGCCTGAAGCATTGGAGTAGTAGCCACTGTTGAATCAAGTTCTTTCAATGTCTCATTATTTAAAGCAAATTTTGGCACATTATGCTTTTTCAATAGTTTAAGAAAGTATGACCAACCAGGTGGAACATAGCCCTGACGGCGCTTTCTACGTGTCGCATACTGAATCAAGTCTTCATAACGTGAAGCATCAATCACTTTATTTTCATCTGTAATGATTTCTCCTCTATCATTTACATTGAGATGGGGTTCAATACTGTTGAAAAGAGATATGGCATGTGCGCGAGATGCTAAAGGTGTAGCAGTCGATACAGAGTCACGCATCTTATTCTTCAAGTTTTTCAATTGCTCAACAGTTTCCGATTGTAATAATACAGCACGATGTGGATCTTTGATGTGAACATTTTGCTGATAATCTATTTCTTTCCTATACATTTGATTTGCAAGAGGTTGCTTTACTTGCTGCATGGCAGTCAATTGTACATATTCATCCTGAGGAATAACAATCATGCGAGAATAAGAACTCATAGTTTGTAGATAATCATGGGAGTTTTCAAAATATCACTTCGAAATCTAAATTCTTCCGGACACTCTTGCGTAAAGTCAATGAATAAGTAACCGTATGGTTTTTCAGTAGCTGCTTGAAAAATTTCAATTAAGGCTTTTGATCCTCTGGGTGCAACTTGTCGCGCTAAAATTTCAAATTGACTTTTATCTCGCGGATTCTTGAAAATAGCATAATAGTGTGTATTCAGGTTTCGTGTACGAGCTTCTTTTCCATCAGGAAACAAATTTTGTGTAATATAGATGATAAAACACCTTTTATGGTGTGCTGCGCGAGTGAACATATCTGTAACATCTTTTGAATTCTTACTTTCTTTTAATAAATCATCCAATACAACAACATCATTAGACTGAAGTTTATCCACTGGAATAATTCCTTCATGTCGAATAAAGTTGCGACTTTGCAATTCCTGAAACAGCGACGGTTGATAAATACCATAACACCAAATCACTCGATTGATAGGTTCCTTAAACAACTCCCTTCTTTTATCCAATAAATTCAGCGTGAAAACAGTTTTACCTGCATGAGATGGACCTGATACAGTCAGAACTTTATCACATTGAAGTCTGAAATCCATTTTATTACTTTGAGACTCAACATTTGCATAATTAACGCTTAGAGCCAAAGATATTTCCCAATAGGTTGCCCACGGCAGGAGCTATCATTGGAAGTATTGCTGAAAGGAAACCGCCCTTTTGTGTTAGAGTTTTCCTCTTTCTTTGAAGGGCGACTTTAGGATTGGAGATGAAACGCAATTTCGTAGCATATCGCTTAAGTAACTTTCGTTGTTTTGGCGCTAATTTCTTCGTCCTCAACTTCCTCACATGAGAAATAATTTCACAAATGAATTTATCGTTAGCATGTCGTATAGCATTGTATCGCTGATTTGCTTTCATTCGTCGGAGAGCTTGAATGGCTGAAGAAAACTTTTGACTTTTACGTTTCGTCATTTTACGTTTCGCCATTTTCCGTGTTAGTCTTTGCTAAAACCTATCTTTACCACATTTGCATAGGTACTAACTATTGCGACATAAGTGACACTCGAAATGAGCAATGTCACAGTGGTTACATTGGCAAAGTTGAATGCAATTACGTATGAAACAGCGTTGACAAAAAGCATGCTTACATCTCTTGAAGATGCGCTTTTCATTTCCATCCTTTCGCTTACATACATCGCAACACATAGTTTCACCGTTACTGATGTCTATAGCAAGTCTTTTTGAAGATATGAATTTGCTAGCCTTTTCTAAATAATAGACGCATGTACAGAAGGAATATACTTCGAGAGTGAGCAGACATAGCTCGAAAACCAGTTGTGCTACAATCAAGTACCACTGCATTTTCAATTTTTCTTTATGGAAAGTTGAATGTGAATATCTGAAATCGCTTCAATCACTAGACTGCTACCATGATGGTTAAATGCGTTAAGACGTTCAGCAATTTTTATCATATGTCTTTTAAAAAATTCTTGGGGGTGATCTACCACTTCCATTGAATAAGAAGCAAAATGGAAAGAGCGACTTTCCACCTCTTCCTTTCCAAAATGACTAAACTTAATTTTCGCAACTAATCGCGCCATGATAATGCTATCAGAGAATGTATTCATTAACTCTAGAAATAGAGTGCTAGCATCATCGACCACTGCTTCGATGTCGGTCTCATCTTTATGAAATTTTATCACATAATCTTGAACAGCTCCTTTTAAACTTTGCCTATGAAAACGTAATGTTCCGCAGTCGTTTGAGAAAGACATGATCGCCCTTTATCTAACCCATCCATTGCATGAAAACAACAACTCTTCTCATAGTAACATTTATTGAATAATGGTAACAAGCATGCATTATAAATCAATGGTTTGAAAGAGATAAAATAGATACAGCTGGTAACTATCATACAGCGAGCAATGATAACCATACAGGACTTTGGCAGTGTTGAGGTAAGGAGGAAAGAAGCATTGGTTATGAACGTAGCTACTACAACGAACAGACAAAATAGGAACACACAAATCCTTAAAACGTTTCGTGACTTCATGATAATGTTGATTCACTCTACTATCCCAAGGCGGGAGCAAAATATCATCAATGATTAGATTGGGAAATACTTTCCTCTCCTTACCAGGATTATTACAAAAGATGCGTATAACATTGAAAGCAGCTAACCATCGTTTAAAGTCAATAAGAAGAGCACTCTCACAAGAAAAGCCATAGTCTTGCAAATATTTCAGATTAAGTCCATGAATGTGTTTTCTCGCCCATTGATCAACATTGGGATCGCAGTTGGCATGTTGATGATAGACACTAACAATCTGATATGTCCAATTGTTCATAGCAATAGCACTGAGCTCCTGTACAGGTTCACCCTCACAATCCATAAAAATGATGATAGAAGCCTAAAACGGAAATTTACACATCTAAGGAAACGTTCTATAACATATTACAAAATGAAGAATTACATCGATGCTTTTCACGACAAAATACACAAATGATATGATGGCAACGAAGAAGTAAAATGTATCTAATAAGACCACGTCTACGACACTCAAAGCACATAAGCGAATTGTCATAGGGTAGAGTTAGGAAAGGACTAGCAATTCTCCT
Organism: Prostheceraeus crozeri; assembly: GCA_907163375.1. Lineage (NCBI taxonomy): Eukaryota > Metazoa > Platyhelminthes > Polycladida > Euryleptidae > Prostheceraeus > Prostheceraeus crozeri. Next base: position 26,714 of record CAJQUW010013689.1, on the reverse strand, counting down.
TCTTTGATTTGCGTTTTGATGTAGCATTCTTCTCCGACTTGCGCTTCGTACCACTGCTGTTAAGGATTTGATCAATTATGTCGTCCACGTTGGGTGGTTTCGGAATATATAGGATGGATTCCATATGCATGGAGAGAGAGGCTATTTTATTATCCTTGTGTCGAGTCGAAAATCGAAAAGAGAGAAGAGTGCACGAATAAAAATTTCGAGTTCGGTGAGAAAGAAAAGGAAAAAGGAGTAGAGGGGAAAATCGACGAAGATGAGAATAGAAATTCCGTGAAGGAGTAGAAGGTCGGGATTCAAAAATCCAACGCGAATCGAGTGGCTCGCGAAGCAATTATCGCCAGAAGATATATGAGATTAGTTATCGACTGTACTTAAAACTTTTCGTGATCGCATCTATGATATTTGACAATGTAACAAAAAAATTTTAGTCCGGGAAAGACGATGAATCGAAAAAAGGTCGGTAGTCGAACCGATACACAGAAGACAGGCAGAAAAGCAGGCACGAATATAATTATCACTTCTCCTTAGATTATATATGTGCATCTAGTAAGAATCACTTAAGAAGAGATAATTAAGTTCAAACTAAATAATTTTATGTTCGAGAAAGTTTATTGATCCGTCGAGAGGAAGCAAACATCGGTCATGACGATCGAGGAAAACAGAAAAATTCCAAAATAATGCTAAAGTTACGAAGGTTCAGAAGATATGTATCACACGCATCAATCGTTAGAGGCTTAAACGAAGACGCACAATGACAGGAGGCGATTAAATATCATTTTTTGTAGTCATTGAAAGAACTAGCTTAAAAGAAGATTTCTTCCAGTAGATACACTTTAATTTCTATGATTGTTATAACTTGATGAGGAACAAGATCGAAGAAAAGATAAGGAGTGTCGGTAATCGGGGTATCTGACGGTCGTGCATATTCCAAATCGTTAGAGAGAAGGATGACGAGAATCGAAGGATCGAAAAAAAGAGTAATATGTCGAGAAATACGATCGAAAGATCGAGACAAAAAGAGAGAGAGAACAGAAGTGTCGTAGCATATCGGACAAGAACTCGGATCGATTGTGTTCGGTCGAGAGAGATGCAGGAACCTATAAAGTGAAAACGATTCGGAATGCAGAGGACCCATAATATAGCCCCATTCACTTTGAAAAGGATATCCCAAGTACCTTCTCCGAGTCTCATCACATCTGATGGGTATTGAATAATCTCCCTCCTTCTTATAGTAAGATACACCAATGTGATACCGGTAGGCAAATGTGATTTACCATCCCAAATCTTTCTATAGGGAGTATCCCTTGTCATCTCTCGCCTTCCACTCTTGAGCAAGAGGGAGAGTAGGAATGTCCATATTTAATGTCACGGTACTCCTCAATAATATCAAGTTTGGTGGCGAATGTACGGACTCACGGGGGATCAGTATGTAGTCCATACTGATTGTGCATTATCTTGACATCCGTGGAAGGGAGCATTCCCGTTTGGAGTACTACGCTATGATCATCATAACGCAAGGCTTGTTTAAATTTACGCTGTAGCGGTGTAGGATTATGTACCTTGGATGTTTCTTCCACTGGCCTCAGTTGTAGATGATCTGACCGTAGCGAACCTTGTAACGTTTGACCGCCATTTTGTCCTACTAGTGCAGCAGATGGAGTAGATGCCTGAAAATGAAAAAAGATTGTATTAAGTTTACGTTCAAGGGAGGAGAGGGAGGGAAGTAGCGACTTACCATTTTAGTTGGATAATAGAACAGGGAACTAGAGAGAGAAAATGTGCGTCCGTCACTCGTGTGATTCAACGATGGAATGATTCTCACTGTGGAAGGCTCGCTATTTATAAAGAAATGCTTGATTCTCATTGGATGATGATCCTCATTGGACAATAACATCAAGTTGATTCCAAATCTGGCATCCGTTTACCAATCCGATAGTTCGTTTTGAAGCTACAGCCCAAAACGTCCCAAATTCTAACTCTGTCGTTTTTCACCAATGTCCCAAAATCTTAAATGGCGTCTCACATGTAAACGAAGGCAGATACGAACAAGCCGATTCTTTCACTGAATTTGTCTCACTCTTAGCTTTCAAACGAGCTATCGCACGACAAAATCCGTCCACTGGAAGCAAGCCGTCCAGGGGGGGGGGCGGGGGGGGGACGTCAGCGAAAATTTTTTTCTCTCCGATTTCGCTGGAAACATCCTTCCTAACCCAAAATTTCACGTAGATTCCGAATCTGGCCTCCGTTTTCTCATCCGATGCTTCGTTTGGACGCTACACACCAAAAACATCACACACTATAGCCTCAAGACTAATCCTGGCGGTCGCCCACGTCAACCTAGACGGTCGCCCACGTCAACCAGGCGGTCGGACCAACTCACCCGAGTCTCACACTCTGTCGTTGCAGAGGGGGGGGGGACGTCAGCGAACATGTTGTGAACGTGGACCCACCCGGCCGGCACACCACGACAGACCACAACCTCTGTCGTTCCAGAGGGGGGGGGACTCAGACACGAAGCACCACGGCGGCCGACCACGACACTCTGCCGTGCCAGAGGGGGGGGACGCAGCGATGGCCGCCATCTTGCGCGGTCCAGAAGTGGAGTTTTGCTTACTACTAGTGAGAATCCGAATATTACAGTGAGGAATTGGCTATTAATAAGGCTCAGCCATGTCAACAGCGCTCTTCGAGTTATTCACCAGGCTGAAACTACAACATGGACCTGTATTACAAATAATCAACAGAGGGCTTTTTTGGTCCAAGTGGAATCGATCATGGTATGTCTGTCAATGTCAGAGATGTTGTCAATGTGCATTGTATACACACTTAAAATATGTTGTTTGTTTTTATTTGCTCAAGCCAATTTCATATCAAATTTTCTGATAGTTCATATTTATTTTTTCTGTTGTATATCATGTAATTTTCTACCGCAAAATAACACGTTAGATTATTGCCAAGCTAGGCAATTGCGTCTAGCGTGGCCGGTCACCGGTGGACACAGCAACGATATACCTGTTCAACCATAGCCAGGCCCCGTACTTTTTGCAAAGAAACAGTCTCACTGCATGATCAAAAGTAAAGACGCGGTTCATTTTTCTGTTCAGAAATGTCATTTAGTCATGTATTTGGTGAACTGTGGGTGGATTTCACTCTGCTTTCATCTAAAAATAAAACAACTGGTTTTCATTTGTGTTATTCCTATTTAACATGAGCTCTTCAGATTTAATAATCAGCTGACATAAAATCAAAGACAATGGACAAATACATTATCTCTGCATAAAATAATGCAGTGAAGTCTAATTGAAAGGTTTGCATCAACAGGGTACTCTTATTTACAACTGCGTTTTGCAAAGCATTTGAAACGATAGAATGTTGGACTATTGTTTGTTGCAATTTGGACGTTGTTTTTAGACATATATAAAATTTCTTGATTTATTATTAAAATGCGTTTTAATTCGGTAACTGCTAAAAAGAGACAATGAAAAGGAGTATTTGTAGCTCGCTTACAAATATTTTCAAATTCATGCAATATCAGCTGACTTTCACTGGTTTCTTCTATTTCTAACACTTCTATTCCTATCTATTCCTAAAAAAACACTTCTATTTCCTATCTAGCCCTTTATAATATTAAATATCTTTGGTTTTCATAATGCCATGCTATTTATCTTCAAACATGGAAAAGATGCCTATAAGATTTATGTTGTACAGATATGAAGCCCAGCTTAGAATTCGTATGGAATTACATAACGGAATAGCCAAATATTACGCCAACTTTCTTATGAAATAAAGCCATGTATAAGATGCGTGATCATCATCAAGATCATTTCTTAGCACAGGCTCATCAGATTCAACTGTTGAATGCTCACAATTTGACAGGCCTGCAAGGTTTAATCACGTTTTAAGCAAATTGCTTCATTTACTCGTCATGGTACGCGGCCGAAGATGATTTTTCATTGAATTTTTTTTGAATTAACAAATCTCCTAAACTGTCCACCCACAGACTTCGGTTGCTGAAGCAAAAGCTTTTCTTCGAATATGGAGAATATTCTTCTTTCTTGAATGTTATCTGTTTTGGTTACCACACGCAGTTTCTCACTAAAGAACTGTCGTCGCTTAAGGTGTTTTAACTCTCGCACCATTAATTTGACTGGCATTGCAATTTCACGATCAACTAGAATTTTACATGCACAAGAAGATCAGCAATCTTCACAATGTGTCCAAAGGAAATTCTGACAGCTTACATTTATCAAGAATAACATTTGATATTTTGTTGAAGATATTTATAGACTGATGGAACTCCGACATTTCTCTTTGAGTTTGATGACTGCAACCATAGAGTAAATATATTAGGTAGAGTGATAACTCCGCATTTATTAAATCCCCAAAGTGTATACACTTTCGATTATATTAAATGAACTTAAGGGAGATACAGTCGGAATTGTTTCCAAATGTGAGATATGCATATTTATGCAGCTTTGAAGAAATTACCACGGAATTAAGTGATCATGATTGTAATGCAGAAGGAAATGATATCATTTTGCAGATCGTCCGTGTCATGACAGCTATGGAGAGGTAATGTTTGTTAAATTGGCAGCTCGATGACCTGCTATTGCTTTCATGCTCAACCTCAGGAGAATCTTCTTAAGCGTGATCAGATGAAAAGCAACCTGCCACTGGTACAGCAAAATGACAGTATCAAGGGCAATGATTTCAATTGACGTTGAAGGATGTAAATGGGTCCACATCACCATTCAGATTCAAGAAGTGAAACATGAATTTAGTGAATCAAAAATCATACCAGTGAAAAATGAATTAAAAACTTGAAATTTCAACCAAGAAAGCACGAATAACATCACGACTTTTTCATGAAGATTTTCATTATAATACAATTCATGAAATTCCATTGATAATCAGCTTAATTTCCGTTTAGTTAGCATGCTTTTCAGCAAATATTCATTCCTTTTGATATCCAACTTGCTTCATACTACTTATATTGGAGAGTCATCTCGGCAGTATATAAATTGGCAAATTTTGATTTTTTTTCAAAACTGCTCAAATAATTTTTTGGACCAAGGGAATGTAACCTCCGCAGAAAACTGAATCTTTTGATACAAAAATTTTCAGTGCATTTTTTGAGTCGCCACTCTACTATGACTGCAACCGATTGCATATGGAACAAGACATAGGAGAAACAGCTCAAGAAAATACATATGATTATATATAATAATAATCTTTATTTCTTGACTCACAATACAAAAGTAATTCGGTGAGTGCAATTACAAAAACACAGAAGCGCGTTGCAGGCGCATGGTCACAAGAAGTCGTTGGATTGATGCAGTGGAAACACACTGCACACTGCCACACTGCCAAGCGAGTCGATCAAAACGTTGTGTGATGAGATAAAGGTCAGCAGACGGCAAGCGATGTATCCACTACACTGTAAATCGCTCAATACCAATCACATACGAAGGATGCATGCCAAAATATTTTTTTGGTATATTTCTGTATGATCTTGGTATATATTTGTAAGCTTTTCGCATGTTATTTCAAGTGTGGTATGCTTTACATACTAAAGCCATACCAGCACAATGTTAAAAGAAAGCATCAATCATGTCCAAAGTATGTTGATTTAAGGCTTTTTGTCAATAAAGATCACACTAATGCTACTACTGCTTTGTAAGTAGTGAGATAATGACATTTTATAGTCAAACTAACAATACTGAATTCGATTTTAATACATGTAAGTCCGAGGCATTTCATAAATAATCAATAAGTATTTGACCATCAACAATTATGCATTATGTAATTTTGGAACTAAGCATATTATCAATCCAAAATAAAGACACATTATAATTCATGAACGCAAAAATAGTTATGTTTGAGATATATAAGTCAACATGATTGCTGAAAAGTTATCGTTTTATTGAAATGATGTTTATCAATTTAGTTCAAGGAAATGAGCTAATTATGAGTCTTGTGAATGCTATAAGACAAGTTGCAAAGATGACATGCGGCTTTAATTCCACAACAAATCTAATCTAGTTAAATACCACACTTTCACAAAGAAATATTCACGGCTGGTATTACTGGAAAAAAGTTATTTGTAAGTAGTATGTAGTATAACATATTTTTTGCCATATGACATAAAGCTATTCATACAAAAGACATACGAAACACATACCAATTTGCATCGGGTCTCGTATATAAAACATACCAAGAATTCGTATTTCAACGTAAAACAGCCAATCACAGTTAGCATAGTTCGTATCATTTACATACCAATCACATACGAAAGTAAATGGCCATTCGTATGAATAACACACCAGATTTCTTTATATATACCAGAATCTCGTATCAAATGTTGGTTTCAAATTGTATGTAAACTTGGTATGTGTTTGTATGTAATTTTCGTATCCAGCGATTTACAGTGTAGGTACAGGGCGAGCGAGGGATTGATAAGCAGTTGCAACGATGAGTGATGACTAAGCAACTATTATGTCTGATCATGACTTCAGAAATGGAAAATGCGAGAAAGCACTTAATGTAAATGAATAAAGTAAATCCGTGGTAAAATATCTGTAGAATAGCACGAAGCTGAGGTTCGTAATCAATAATACAAGGTGGGTCCTGAGGTTGAGGCGGAGAAACTAACACGATGGCGGTTAAGTATAGTTAGCAGAAGCAACAAAGCTGAAAGCAAGCCGCAAACAGGAGCTGCGCGGCAAGACGACCGCACAACAGCCTGCAAAAGTGGCGAGTGAACTATTGGTAGGGGGGGGGGGGTTGGGTGGGCAGATCAGTTTCAGGCTCACTAGTACGGAACGGTTTAAGGCGTTCTGTGGTGTTTAAATGGACTGTGGTGGTAGAATTTTTCCAGTTGCACACACCTGCATGCAAAAAGGATTTTTCATTGAATGGGTACATATATCATTCGAAAGCTCTTCTCATTCTGATACCAGTGGTCTATTGTATGCAATATGTATGACACCATCCGGAGCAGCTATAGACCTTTGAAAGATACATAGAATTTTAGTTGAGAAACTTTGAAATTTGAAATCATTAATTTACTTGTTGCATACTCTTCCATGCAACAGGGATTTTTTCATCGAATGGATAGTGTACATGCCTTGTATCATTCGAAAGCTCTTCATTCTCTAACCAATGATGTAACCAATGACGAATATATAATAGTAGTTGCTTGGTTTTGATGTAGAAAGTTAATATTAGGTCGTAATTTCAAAATATCCGTAAGCGAAAATATTTCGCCACTAAACAGACTTGATAATCTAGGATGAATTCGCCTAATCTGTCTAATCTGTGATAATTCTGCTAGATGAAGATACTATTATTGTAATAATATAAGGCGCGTTCCTGAAAATAATCCAATTTCTTAATATTTTTTGGGCTAGGGATTTGTCCCATATTGTAATTGAAATAGTTTAAAGTCAAAAGCTGCTGATGACTTCAGGAGTGATAATGGGAAAGTACGGCCCTGTGAATTGAGTTGGGAATTTTCATATTTTTCTGTCTTTGATGACAAAAAGCGGCAAAACGGCAATTGAAATCATCATTTATTTTCCTTTTGTAGTGGATATACTGAATCTGTCTAAAATTATTCATGATGAATGAAGCCAAGTCTATTAATTTGTCTCACTCAGCATTTTGTCACAGCTCCTTCAGAATTCAGCACCGCCATTATTCGCTTTGGGACGCCATCCACCAAGTAGGCTATAAAGCATGTCTCGATGCAATGATGCCAAACGTGAAAAAAATAATGCTTATGATTCTGATCTAGTCCTCGTCTAAACAATTCCCTAAACATTTTCAGTGTGGTTGAGGTCTCCCTTGGCCTGGGATCACTCGAGACCTCATCTGGTTCTTAAAGTTGGATAGGCCTACTGCCTTAACTCGGTGAGCTGCAGCGGAATCGTCCTGAAAAACCACTTTGTAATTACAAAAATCTTCTTCTGTATGGTAGCAATCACGTTCGCTTCGCGGCCTAGGATTTCTATATTTTCGTGCCTTTCTGGCATCATAGGTGAATGCTCTGACCAATTCGCTGAAGTCGACAAGACAAGGAATCTGCGATACCATAGAGTAGGTATGTTAGGTACAGTGGTAACTCCGCATTTATTAAGTCCCCAATGTGTGTACATTTTCGATTTTATTAAATGAACTCGAGGGGGATACAGATGTTCTCATCAAATGTGAGATATGCAAATTTTTGCAGTTTTGAAGAAATTGCTACGGAATTGAGTGATCATGATTTTAATGCAGAAGGAATGATGGTATTTTACAGAATCTCAGTGTCATGACAGCCTTGGAGAGCTAATGTTTGTTGAATTAGCAATTCGATGGGTTCCTATTACTTTCATGCTCAACCTCAGGAAAATCTTCTTAAGCGTGATCATTTATAAGCAACCTGCCACTGGCAGAGAAAAATAACATAATCAAAGACAATGATTTCAATTAACTTTAAAAGATGTAAATGGGTCCACATCACTGTTCAAATTCAAGATATGAAGCATGAATTTAGTGAATCATAAAATCATGCCAGTGAAAATTGAATGAAAAACATGAAATTTCAGTCAAGAAAGCACGAGTAATATCGCGACATTTACATGAGGACTTTCACCATAATACGGAGCATGAAATTCCCTTGATAATCACCTTAATTCCCGCTTCGTTGGGATGCCTATTTGCAAATATTCATTCATTTTGATATCCAAATTGCTTCATACTACTTATATAGGAGAGTCATCTCGGTAGTATATAAATGTGCACAATTTTAGCTTTTTAAAAACTGCTCAAATAATGTTTTGGACCACAGGAACGTAATCTCGGCAAAAAGCTGAATCTTTTGATGTAAAAATTTTCACTGTATACAGGTACTTTCTGAGTCGACACTGTACCTATATATCCCTACTCTATGATACTGCATTATGTGAAATCTATGTTGCCTGGTCAATATCTAAATATCATCCGCTATTTCGTTTTCGAACTAACGCGATCCCATGTCTAAAAATGATTTCAATAATTATGACGTTTCACAAAATGATTTCTGTATGAAAGTGATCTCAATTCAGTGATTTCGCATCAGAATAATACTCAAGACTTCATTTATAAATGCCGCAAATTAGAACCAATTCGATGCTTCGAAATATTCATATAACTATAATTTCAGACAAAATACAACCGGAAAATACGTGTTTTTTATGCGTAGATTTCATATTTTGACTTAATTTTGGCGATTTTACTCATTTTGTAGAGGCTCTCAGACATCAACTAATGAATCATGTGACTCACTTCAACTTTTATATCGAAGTTGATGCTCTGAAATCAATCATGTTTCGAATTTCATGGCATTCTGATAATAAAATGGTTCTTTTTCTGCAGAAGAAAATGTATGAAAATCGCCAAGTGTTTCACAATCAATAGATATTTCTTGAATTTTACCATTGGATTCCAATGGGAATCTTTTAGCCTTGCCCATAACCGAGAGCGACTGGTTGTGACACTCAAGAATTTGATTTTTGTATTCAGCATTTCAAGATCTACAAATCCATGCTATTAAGCCCTTAGTGCGTGAATTTAGGAAGAAAGTTTCAGTAGATCACGTCCTATAATTGTAGAACGCAATCTGCTGAATCTAGTTATTATTATCATTGAGGTCTGATTGTTAGACATGAAAGTTATCTAGAGCGGACATGAAATATCTCCAACATGAATTCGTAACGGAGACAAAGTGAATTGAAAGCAGACTTATTTTTGAATGTGTCATTTAGTGTCCATAGTTTGCAATTCTGCCTGCGGAGCTATCGGAAGGAAAACTTTCAATACGTAAAAATTACTTATTCATTGGACGTATGCAACATCTCTCATTGACGCTATATCATCGGATCAATGAATTGAAGGGCTTGGGCGTAAAAGGGGATAAGCCACATTTTTTCGAAAATGGAGATGTTTCATGTGATGATTAAGTGCATCATAAAGCTTCGTTTCACTGATTTATACGACGATCTGAACTTTCCTTGCATGGTTTCCAGAAAGTGCATAAGGGGATAAGCCACATCACTTTGGCATGAATAAGGGGATAAGCCACAACTACACTTGAAAGTCTGCGGCCTTTATTACTATAGGTGAGCAGAAGACGATGAACTAAAGCGTTGCCTCGTGTTTCACCCTACGCTTGAGCGAGTGACGCATCCTCTGATCCTCCATTGGCGAAGAAAGGAACATTGACCCTGTTTCAGAGGACTTCTATCGCCGAACCTTCTGCAGTGACTTCAATATTGGATTTAAGCTACCCAAATCGGACACATGTTGCAAGTGTGATCGCCTCAGGATCCAAATAGACAATGAACAGGATGATTATGAAAGGGGCTGATGAAGTCCCTAGCATCTTGCTTCAGCATCTGCAGACAAACGCGTTGAAGGAGGATCTTGTCGTGTTCAGCGATAATTGCAAGGGACAGAACAAAAATTAGACCACCATGTCGTTGTGGTACAATCTGGTGAAGGAAAAGAAGTTCCGAAGTATTGCACACGTCTTCCTTGTGACAGGTCACACGCATTTGCCATATGATCGGGACTTCGGTCATATTGAAAAAGCAAGCCGAAGAAAAGAACACGTGTACTGCCCTCAGAAGTTGGCAGTACTTATCGCATCCATCAACAAGTTCAAAGTAAAGATGCTGACTGTGAATGACTTCAAGAAGATGTCCAAGCTTCCAATAAAGCGGCCAACGCGGACTATCGATGGACAGAAGCTGGAATTCTCCAAGGCTCAAGTTTTCAAGTTATCTGAAATGATTGCAACTGTAGTGATAATTGTGGACGATAAGTTACGAAGAGTCTACCGAATAGAACAGAAAATTCTTGATAAACTGGTAAACCAGTGGATGTTTTATAGAATGAGACTGGTGTCTTGATAACATGAAAGATAATTCGTTACTTCTAGGTAATCTCCCCCACGTTTTCAAATTTGTCTGAAATCAATCGTCACAAAACTTGAGAGACACGTATTTGAGTATATTTTCTACCTACATACAAAACTTTGTGCAGATCGGACAAGCACTTTTAGCATTAGAGACGATAACGTGAAGTGTAGCGATGTCAACAGCTTGGTCTGACTTACTCTGTTCGACGTATTATTGTTACTCGTGGGTGCATTGTTCTCTCTCCCTTTTCGTCTCATCCACTGCTATTTGAAATCTATCCACGGCCACAACCTTGCCACACCTTTCTTAAGTTAAAAATGTTAGTGTAAGTGGTCTGGTCATCATCACTTCACGAGTTTGCGAGAAATGACTTTGTTGACATCAAGTGCTTTCTGCTCCGGCGATGAGGTCAGGGGAAGTCAGATCAAGCTGTTGACATCGCTACACTTCACGTTGTCGCTTCTAAATCAAAAAACACTCTTCCGATTTGCGTGAACATTTGCATGTAGGTAGAAAATACATTAAAATACATGTTTCTGTTTTGTGACGATTGATTCATTTTTACAGATTTTAGACAAATTTGAAAACGTGGGGGAGATAACCTATAAGTACCGATAATTCATCAGAAACGGTTATGAATTTATGAAAATCGATGAAATGGCCGACCAATAAAGATGAAACCACAAAATCACGGCCTGTAGAATCGTCTGGAAGCATGCTGGAACATCACTTTGCTCAGGATCGTTTGCAATGAATTATGAAGAACAATCATGCAAAAAATGGAAACATGAATCCTAAGATTGTGGGTACAGGATCAACTTTTATAATTTTCCTTCATGTCGTCTACAGGCTTTGTTAACGGTCCAATTTCATTCATATTCAAACAGGTGACATATCTTATTGGATCGGCATTTTTTTGGAAGTTATCTCAATTGACAAGCGAGTTAGAATAGACATTTATCTCTAGACAAGAGAGGACAATAGCATAGATATCTGATCTCTATGACTATTATTATGTATGCTTATGGATTTCTATTTCGGCATTGCGACCCCTATAGAATGCCTATTTCCCCTTCTTATTGAGACACAAAAATTATTTACTTTTTTGATATCTATTCATGATCATTTTTGCAATTTTGAAGTCGGCTACATTGACAAAACAATCCAATTGCTTCAATGGCCAAAGACAACGGAGGAGCAATTTTTTGCGGGGAAGAAGGTGACTGCAGATTCATTTCTATCGTGAGTCAGTTTGGGTTGAACACCTGTTCTTTTTGAGAGACATTTTATGATTCATTCATAAGGATTTGTGATTCTTCGCCAGTTTCTAACATGGTATATGTCTCTGACTGCCAGTTTTGTAGTTCTGATGACCCGAACAGGAGGTACAGTAGCCCAGAGATTACACTTGTAGCAGCCAGGATGTTGAAAACTACATTCCACTCCTCAACAGTTCCGTGTGTAGTGATGCTGTCTGTCATAATCGGTGCAATGATTGCTGTAAAAGTTCCAAATACGTTAGAAATGGCAAATAAAGTGCCAGCAAATTCAGGTGACAAATCGATGGCGGTGCTGTAGAAACCGGCGAAGACTCCACTTAGGAAAGAATAACCTAGAGTTACTAAGATGATCATCACCAATCTATCGCAATGGAAGGAAGTTATTCCAAACAAGCAGGCTGCACTACCCCAAAGTGCAACAAAGCTCATTATCTTATTCATTTTCGTTTTGCCTAATGTCGTTCTCTGTTTCAAAGTTTCGCCGATAAACGAAAATATCACACAAGATATGATGAACCCTGCATTTGGCAAGCTCCCAAACAGGCCATTGTCCAATACATCAAATTTCAAAACCTCTGACAAGAATTGCGGCAAGCAGGTTGCAAATGTAAAAGTACACAAACTGAATATGCCTCTGCAAAAGACATAAACATGAACATATGTCGATGTAAAAATCGATCGCCATGGGACTGCTCTCCGATGTTTCTTCTTGTTAACACCGTTAGACTCTGTGATATATATACACTCTTCTTTCGTAATGCGAGGATGTTCATCGGGAGAGTCATAAGCTAATACTATCCAAGGGATGACTGCAATGAGACCAACTATTCCGCCAATGTGAAAGGCATATGGCCAGCCTAGAGATGAATTACAAATAATGCCAGCTGTTATCCGTCCAATTATTGTCCCCACTTGCATGCCAATTAAAAATATGCTACTTAATACGTTTGTCTCATCAAGCGGAGACCATCGTCCAAGCATGGCATATACAGCTGGGTAGAATGGGCTTTGAAGCAAACCTTCGATAAAGCGCAACATAATGACTAAGTATACATTCATGTAGGCAAGAGTAGGCGTCAGAAGCGTCAATGCTGCGGCACTGACCACGCATCCTGTAACAATTCGCTTTCCACCATAGCGCTGAGCCAGTGTTCCGCCCGGTACCTGCAAAACTATGAAGCCAATGAAATATGCACCGAGAGCAAGTCCCATCTCTTCTTTGGACCAGTTGAGTCCTTTCGTTTGTCTCGTAGTATTTGAGGATAACATGGAGGTTAGATTAGTTGCCGAAAGTTCGTTTTGATCATTTAGCGACTCTGTGTCATTGACCATAGATATCAAAGCTACGCCAAAAATAGAGCGTAGAAATAATATTGTCGTTGAACACAGTTGACCACACAGTACAAAAATATGCCGCTGTCCTAATTTGAAGGCTGCCATTCTGCAGGTGGGCTCTCAGATAGCAGGTGTGAGCACTTTTATAAATTACAGTGACAAGATGGAAGAAATAAGTCACCAATGAGAAAACTGAATGAAGTTCTTAATAACACAATAAGTACAGGGTGCGGCATGAAAACGTGACTAAATTTTAAATCAGCACAACTTTCTAATTATTCAACAGAAATCAACGAATAAGGTCTCATTTTGAAGCCAATACACATCTTTATATCATAATCAGCAATGTGGTTATTGCATTTGAAGATGAGAGAATAATGTTCATGCAAAGCAGAAGAGCTCGGAAGTCAAGAAACTAGATGAAAAGAGGAACGACTGAATGGAAAAGCAAGTCTAATTCCAATTCTTCACTTAAAATAATCATCATGGCGAAGTTTTTCCGTTGCAGATGATCATATAATTGTAGTAATATCAATTAGGTGATGATTGGATCAACTTTCAGCAGAAACGCATTGTAACTGAACGCCAGAAATGTCGCATTTTCCTGCCTCATTTCTTCCAAAGTCTCCACGTCTGTGCACACTGTTTATGGAAAACTTTCTCTGCCCGCAAGAAAACAAAACGTCAATTTAGTATTGTAGCGCTTTCAATGTTACCGGGTATCTCCTGTGCTTAAAACAAATAATGATAGAACGGATAGAGAAATAGGCATATACGAGCGTATTTCTTATTTAGCGTATTTCTTATTTAGCGGAAAGAAATATCAATGTTATATGACAGTAGAGTAGGATGTAAGGAATTCAGAAGTGGTTTATAGATATCGCTGAAATGTTTTTCTTTAACCTTGCGCTCAATATAATTGTCCGAATGCATCTTATAGAAAGGAAAAATATTAAAAATGCCGGCTCTACAAAAAACGTTTGTTTGCTTGCTTTAAGTTGACGATATACTTGAGTGCTCATCTGTTGTTTGTGCACACGTACCCTGCCTCGTAAAGATGCACTTGGTTCTCCAATATAGATGCTTTGCAATTTGAGCAGGTCATTACATAAATCAAGTTTTTCTGAGTTGCAATTCATGTCGTGTTTGATATTGAAAATTTTACCGTTGAAGTTGTAGGATAATCCCTCCGTAATATACACTGTAAACTGTAAACAGCCACTTATCGGACAATTTGTGAGCCACATCAGTATTTTGGCACTTACTGCGTATTTTCAGACAAATTTTCTGCTTGTCAGACAATTTTTGTCTCATCGCACGAACTAATTTACATTATTGCGTTTACTGCCTATCATACTACTTATGACTAATATATATGACTTTTATTGAAATTGGATGGTATCCGTGATAATTTTCAATTATTGAATATACAATGTTGTAAATAAGTAGGGTTCTTTGCATACACCTTGATGCATGGCAATTACAGGTCTGGATATTTGATGTATTGATGCCATCTTTTAATTCTGTTTTTACAATGTTTTTTTACAGCTTTTAAGGGTCTATATACTTCCCTAAAGTTGACATTGACACAACGGGTTTGCAAAGTATCAGAGTTGATCATAATGTGAGTGTGAATGAGTGGAGCAGAGTTAGAACCTATGTGATTAGGAGTGACTAGTTGCCATTAGCTGATGTTGAATAGTTTGATCATATTTAAACACTTTGAGTTTGAGAGACAATACTTTTAGAAAAGTAGACAGAATTGTCTGATATTTTGGCGAATAATTGTCTTATCTTGTCTGCTCTGAACATCCACTTTTGGTTGTTCATTGTCTCATGTTGTCTGTTGCAATTGTCTGATCATTTTGGCTGTTATTTTGTCTGATTTTTGGCTGTCTACAGTTTACAGTGCAGTGTATTCGCAAGTTCTACATCGTTTATCGTTGCATTTGGTAACAGTATGAGTTTCACTTTGCCAAAATTTTGAATCACTCAATATACGTATGAGATTGGTTGGTTGTCTTTTGCTATGTATGAATTTTTTGTTTTTGAAGATTTCAAAAGTAATGTTATCGCTATATGATGAAGAATTGACAAGGTTGATAGTAGCTGTAATGTCAGGGTTTCTGGGATTAAGTACTGATAAAAAGCAAGATACCATCATCATCTTTGTGTTCAGTTGTTAAAAGTTGAGTTCTATTGAGCTTTTTAACATCGCGTCATAAATTAATTTAGGGGATATTGCTGTTTGACCTAAAAATTTTTCATTTCTTGTAATCCATCATTTCTCGTTGAATCATCAGAAACAATTGCACAAATGCGTCGGGCTAAATTGTAGGGAATGGCTGTTAGTGCGCCTGGATTGGCAAGACTTAAAATGAAAATATTGATGAAAATCGGTTGATTTATGACGGTTCCGCTGAAATTTTATCATCAGTTCTTTTCATTTAAACGTCTAAGAAGGGTAATTCATTTTCACTCACCTCCACGCAAAATTGATCTTCTCACCAAGTTCATTCAATAATGTATTAAATTTTTTTTAAATTTGTCCTCACTCCAATTTCAAATAAATATAAAAGTAATCGAGAAACTGCTTCCAGTTAATAAATATGTCTGTAACAATCTGCATACCCCACAAGTTGGTATTCTTTAATTTGATTTCTAAAAATCCCGGGGTAAGGGTGGCGTAAGTAGGGGCCACCGTAGGCTAGTTCCCATGGCTGTGCCTTGATAATGCTTTTGTCCAAAAGCAAAGGTATTGTTGAATAATGTAAGTTGCAAACTATTTAGGATGATATCATGTGAAAAACGTTGACTGATCGAAGTGGGATACGCTTGAAGTCAGTAATTTGTGACAGTGATTCCTAAATTGAGGGGATATTAGCTGATTACATCAAAGCTGACCAAATTTGAATTTTGGTTGATTATAGAGGGCAATTTGGACGAAAAATCGCAAGCCGGGACCAGACTGAAAAATGCACTAGACCGAAACCGGACCCAGTTCTCACTCTACTTCCAGCTATGACGATGTACCTTCAACACTTTATCAACCATGTATTCAAAATGGCCTACTTCCGTATGACTATGAAACCAAAGGTGTGTCATGGTGTGATATTGATATGAATATTTATCATAATGTTGCATCTTCAAAATCATCTTAATATCAATAAATAAGAAGAGTCCCACGTCTGTCACACTGCGACCAGTGGCGTCGCGTGCTCCATGACCACAGGACTTCACTCGGCATTGGAATACTATTTCTATACCAGACATTTTGTATGTTACAACATTAATTTTCATAAAAGCTGAATTTTAATAACAATTTCCCGAACATTTTTTAAGGTCAAGTGAAAGTGCACATGAGAAGTGATTGGTCATGTCGCTTAACCGCCTTACTCAAGGAGCTGAGATCACTATATCCCCTCTCTGTCCGGACCACATTTTCTCGAGAAAAGAGGAGGCAAAGTCAACAATTTCTTGCGTTTCTCATGGCTGGTCAGCCGCTCACATGTTTGAAATTTTGATGCATTAAAATGTGTTGTGTGTTTCTTATTTCTTTCTCTGTGAGTCCTTTCAATTTTATATCAGGTGTTGGCCTACCTTGCTTGACGACTGTCATCTTTTCAGTATATTCCCTTCGGATGAAAGGCGTGATTATGATCTCATCTGCAGTACTAAACATAGTGTCACATCAATCACGTAAACACAAATTATGAAATTCTACCGAATCTGGGTGTTCGGAATGCATTACAGTATCAGATGCATTACTCTGCATTCATTGGAGAACGCTCATCATCTGATCGCAGTCTTGTCTGAACGTCAGCCATCTGCTACTGCTGACGTAGTGGCCTCTCTGACATAAAGGGAATCCAGGAACAATTGGATTGCGTTTCCCTTATTATATTTAGGCACCGCGCCTCGATCAAGAATCGCCCAGAATTTCATTGCAAAAATTGGAGAAGGCAAAGCATTATGTCTATCGGAAAAGCCAATATTGGCGCGGGCGCGTGCGCTTACTGCCTCACACGCATACAACTCTCTTTCGCTCTGTCTAAACATCAGTGCTCCGTCTGAACACACAACCAGCTTGTGTGTCTAATTGTTCGAAGAAAACAGCTGTGATTCAAGCACGTGCTGCAAAACTGTTCACACTGAGGTTGAGCGCCTGATTTTGAGACGGAAAGCTGTGCGCACTTATCACGAGAAGCTATCTAATTTAAATGAATGATGACACTAATCATTTTTATAATTGTTGGAAAATATTTTTTGAGGATGCGCCGAAGGCCTCGCAGGTACGAAGAAGATGCCCCTGACTACGACGTATGTCAGAATTTATAATAGAGCAACAATAAAAGTCATTTTGTGAAGTAATAACACTCCCACAATCAAAATTATTACAATGGAGTTGCTTTAGAGTTTTGTGAGAATGTAATATCTCCACCAGTAATTTGATGATGTGATTATTTCGTTGACACAGACAGTTCAATAAAAGTAATCACAGAAGCCAGAAAGGCTATTTTCAACCAGTCTGAGTTATCAACTCCATTTTGATGAAAATAGATAAATTAGGCGCATGTAGCCAACATTGCAAAATCCTGATCATAAAAAACTTTTCGCTAAATTCAATCGATTCTCATGTCTTCCAATCCTGTCGCACATCAAAGTATCATGCAGTATTCGACGGCCTGCATTCGCAGCTTTAAAATGAGCTATGATAGACTTGCACCCGTTATTGTATTTGCTGAGCAGTGGTCAAAATGTGAAAATCACTCAATTTACAAATTGCAATTTTTCAATACGAAGACATGTGAGTATGATAATCAACCGGGCATGGGGAGAATGAGAATAATTTTCATAGCTCTCTTTTGAGATACTGGTCATCAAAATCGGTGAACTAGGAAAAATTTAATGATATCGTGAAGTTATAACAAAAGAATGACTTTTTTGGCTGAAAATGTTATATTACCACTTTTTCATCACAAATGTTCATGTTTGGCATTTCCAGAATACCTGCGATGTTAGGAGCGTGTAAGTTTATCCAAATACGTTCAATAGTTCGTTTTCAAACCTCTTCAACATTTTTTCAATTTCCGCAAAGTACGCAAGCAACATGTGAGGTGAACGAATGTTTAAAAAATCAATTAGCAATGGCATCTCTCTGTTCTCTCACAGTGACTGCAGATTGTTTACCTTGATTGTTTGCGTACTTTAGCAGAAATGAGAAAAAATGTTGAAGAAGTTTCAGATGCTGGGGATACGGACGAAATATTATCCAAATTCGTCTGCTCACAAATTTTGTTACTGTAGACATTTTGACAAAAAACATGACAAAATTAGGTAGTGGGAGCAAGTTGAATAAAGTTTTGTACAAAAGGAAAATTTCCTACAAGCATCTAAGTAGTCTTTTTTCATTTTGTATTCAAAATGATTTACATACTACTTAATAATGAGCAGCCGTTGCAAAAAAGTTTATTTCCATAGTATTATTGGCAATCTGTAATCAGTTACTACTTCTTCAGCAGTGCATCCTACGTTCAGAACCATAGGTTACTCTGAAGAAGCTGTCAGGTCATCTAGGATGCCTTCTCTATTCGCCAGTGCAGTTTATTCCGTCAATTATTTGTTGCTGCAGGATCAAATGAAGGAATAAATTTGAAAGATATGCTGGTAGAGTATAATCAGTCACAACTTGTTTTTGAAACTGTGCTGGAACCTGAATCAGTCATGCTTTATGAATCTTCATGTAATCCGCATGTTTGCAAAGTAGGAACTGAATCAGATGGATCTGTAGTTGTCTGGACCATGGAAGTGTTCCGATCCAGAATTCCCTTGCCACTATTTTTCTTGAAAAGGGTAAAGCACGGAAAGCACTGTTACCTACTGCTGCCACGTATTTGGCCGTGGGAAAACAGGTCAACAGAGGGTCTAGATAAAATCCGAACAACAGATCAATTCCGAATAACGAAAATCTACTCGAAGCTGGTAAAATTTGAGCCGAACATTCCAGATTTGATTAGAAAGTGGTAAATTTAATCAACTTTAATCTGCTAGAAAGTCACAAAATTATATTCCGAAAAAATCCGAACAACCAAAGGGAAAAAGGGAAAATGAGTGGTTCGGAGGGGAATCATGGCAGGAAAGCAATGTCTGTCAGTCACAATTGAGTAGAACAAAGAACTTCTTGCGCTTGAAACCATATACTCATTGTTCGGCTTTTGTTCGGTGATATTATAGATGTTTGCAGGTGTTCGGACTTGTTCGGATTTTATCGGAATCTAATTTAATTACTTTCTTGCGGATTAAAGTTGACTTGGAGATAAAATTAACCACTTTCTAATCAAATCTGGAATGTTCGGCTCAATATTTCAGCATTTTCGAGTAGATTTTCGTCATTCGGATGCTATCCACACACGGTCAACAGAAATCTCATTAAGTTTGAAAAGTCTATTTTGGTATGTGCTTGACATTTTTCATATGAAACTAGGTCTACCTACGTTTTATCTCTGTTTGTTTAGAGCATTTGTCGGCTACCTGGGAAAGCGTTGGGCCTATATCAGGCCTTACGGACATTTCTTATTGTTTGCCTGCTCCTAATTCCCATCACATGATCTTATTTTGAGTGAAAGTAGTTGCCTCGACGTTATTTAGCATGTTGAAAAACATTAACACTCAGATCTGAAATATGTCTCATATCTCATATGGAAATATGACTTTTGGGTGGTGGTGTATTTTATCAATGTTCGTTCTTGGGTGGTGGTATGTTTCATCCATAACCAATCAAACGCCTTCAGTGGCGAGTGAAAGATGGACAGTGGAGCCACAGTGAATCAGTGGCGAGTGAGAGATGGACAGTGGAGCCACAGTGAATCAGTGGAGAGTGAGAGATGTACAGTGGAGCCATAGTGAATCAGTGGTGAGTGAAAGATGGACAGTGGAGCCACAGTGAATCAGTGGCGAGTGAGAGATGGACAGTGGAGCCACAGTGAATCAGTGGCGAGTGAGAGATGGACAGTGGAGCCACAGTGAATCAGTGGCGAGTGAGAGATGGACAGTGGAGCCACAGTGAATCAGTGGCGAGTGAGAGATGTACAGTGGAGCCACAGTGAATCAGTGGCGAGTGAGAGATGGACAGTGGAGCCACAGTGAATCAGTGGCGAGTGAGAGATGTACAGTGGAGCCACAGTGAATCAGTGGCGAGTGAGAGATGTACAGTGGAGCCACAGTGAATCAGTGGCGAGTGAGAGATGGACAGTGGAGCCACAGTGAATCAGTGGCGAGTGAGAGATGTACAGTGGAGCCACAGTGAATCAGTGGCGAGTGAGAGATGTACAAGAGATATGCGGTTTGGCTTCTTTCTTCGATTCCATTTGTTTAGGGAAATGAATTTCTCCCATTTCAAATAATTCAATCCGGGCAAACTGTGAGGCTGACCTGAATTGTCAACGCACTCTTTCCCAGTTCTTCTTGAACACAAATTTCCTCATTTTGCTCTATCTCAGAGGGGTGCTATGATGAAACACTGATATTTAGTTCACATATTTCACCAATTTAATATATCTAGAATTTGAGCAGACGTCTCGATCTCGAAATACTCGACGTTATCTCTTCTCGCTCCGATTTTTGGAAGTTTCTTCAATTCACTCTATCTGGATTTTGGCCAAAATGAAAGACTTGCTTCGATTGATTATAAAAGTTGCAAATTACAAACCTTTTTCGCTTCTATATTTTTGGAATTTTCCTTATCCCTTTTTGTTCCAATGTAAGTTGGAAGATTCAGTTTCACCTTGGTGTTCTGGGTTTCTAGTTCTCAGCTCTTCACCTTTGCATCAGTTGGGAGCTCCAACTTCAAAACTTGAATGACATAGGTTTGTTTCATGTAAGATCATCAGAGAGGTTCACACTGTCTTCTCTTCCTACACGCCACAACATCGACCTTGTGGACGATAGTGTTTACTCTGCGTCGAATAGACCTGCTTTCAAACTTTGGTGGGGTCAATCCATGATTTCTAAAAATTTTTATTGTTATTATATTATATTATCATTTATTTATTTTTTAATTTCAACACGCACGCTCGTAGTTAGCCTATTTCAGATCGTAGAGAGATATATCAATAATTCGTTAGACTAATATATTTATCACTATATATGCTATATTACTATGGACTATATACTTTTATCTGTAAACTTGAATTTCTGAAACACGACTGCGAATTTGCGGAATCTGAGCACAGATTCATGATCAGGAGGCTAAAGTTGGTTAATTAGAAGCTGTTTCTAACAGAGTCTCGCTGTAATAAACAATGGCTCCGCTGGGTGGTTCCGCAACTTCACACACGTCAAGACTGCAAGTTTGAGGAAGATAATTTCTTATGTGAACATGTGTTTCACAGCTTTCTGAGTGTCAAAACCTGACATCTGCTTGAGAGAGAAAGTTGTGTTTTTTTGTGTTGTTCCTTTTGACCAAAGCCAGAGGGGTCCTAGTCATCACTGGAACAAACCAGGAGCGGGATCTGACAGAGAAATTCTTCCGATCTGATGGACAAATGTGATGTTTATTTAGAAAGTATGTATGCATCCATCACAGCACAACATGTAAATTGAAGTGTAAAAAAATATTATGTAAGACTATGATACAAGTACAATTGCAAATATGTAAAACTGCGTGGAATTACAACAGATTTTGATGAATCGAGATGTTGACAATGATATAATCTTATGTAATAACTTACATTATATAGTTTATTAAGTTAACTAATTTATTTGTTGTAGGCATGGCAGTTAGAGAAATTTCCTCAGCCACATCAGAAATTACAAGATCAACTTCATGCTGCTGAATTTTCCAGCAGTATTTTTATTGAGTTTTTTAACACTTTGTACCATAGAGTAAGTATATTAAGTAAGTATGTTAACTGAGCATTTATTAAATCCCCAATGTGTATGCACTTTCGATTTTATTAAATGAACTCAAGGGAGATACAGGTGGTATTGTCACCAAATGTGAGATATGCAAATCTTTGCAGCTTTGAAGGAATTGCCACGTAATTGAGTGATCATGATTGTAATGCAGAAGGAATGATGGTATTTCACAAATTCTCATGACAGCCTTGGAGACTTAATGTTTGCTAAATTAGCAACTCGAAGACCTGCTATTGCTTTCATCCTCAACCTCAAGAGTATTTTCTTAAGCGTGATCATATCACAGCTGCAACCTGCCACTGGCAGAGAAAAATCAAGTGACTTCATTCAACTTTGACAAATGTAAGTGGTTCCACATCACTATTCAGATTCTAGAAATGAAACATGAATCTAGTGAATCATAAATTCATGCCGGTGAAAATTGAATTAAAAACTTGAAATTTCAGCCAAGAAAGCACGGATAATATCGCGACTTTTTCATGAGATTTCCATTATAATACGGATCATGAAATTCCCTTGATAATCAGCTTGATTTTCGCTTAGTTAGGATGCTATTATCAAATATTCATTCCTTTTGATACACAATTCGTTTCACACTACTTATATAGGAGAGTCATCTCGGAAGTATATAAATTGGCAAAATTTTGACTTTTTTTAGAACTGCTGAAATAATTTTTGGACCACGGGAACGTAATCTCCACAAAAAGCTGAATCTTTTGATATAAAAATTTTCACTGTATACAGATACTTTTCTGAGTCGACACTCTACCTATATAGGCCTATCCCTAATATTCGTTTACGCCAATTTTCTTTCGCATCGCTACTTTAGTGCCTTCTCTTAAATGCATTCAGCTTCATGGAGTCTCGCCTTATTTATGCTTTTCCTTTGGAATTGGTCATGGACTCCATGCCTGTCTTCAATTTAAACCTTGTTTCTCTGTTTCGTTGCAGGTGATCTTTTCCATATTGGTGAGATGAGGTAGACGTGAACGGACGCGAGAACTACGATTGTTTGCTATTTGAAAACATATCACGAACTCAAGAAATTATTCAATTCAGAAGTTCTATAAAAAAAATATTACATTGAAGGATTTTCGTTTCCACTACTCCAAATGATTCAGAACTTGACTGACTTGATTTAAATCCCGTCCGATCAGGTAGGGTCCCATAGTGAGTGTCGATATCTCTCCCATGATTGGCGTTCTCTTGAGAAGCGAGTCATTTCGGCAGATGAGATTGTTGTGTTTGCCGCTCTCAGTTGCTGCCACCATCCAGTCCATGGTCTTTCTCTGGGTCTCTTTCCGTGGACTTTCCCATAAAACATCTGACGGGGTAACGCTCTTCGCTTATCCGTTCTACGTGCCCAAACCATCTTCGCCAGATGTTTTGTGCTCTATCCACGATAGTTGCCTTCATTTGTGCCATCTCTTGTGCCAGAGCTTGATTACGTTTTTGAAATGAATGAATGTCATTGGATTATTGCTTTTGCACCACGATTTTGCATGCGACTTAATTGCAATGTACGTTGATCCAGGATTTTCAAATGCATGCCAGTGTCACACAGACTGTAATTGTTATTCGGTCATGGCATCCGGTTTGTGTAGTTTTCTTGAAGCTGATATATTCTCAATGTTAAAACAAAAAAATAATCCATTATCGGATGACAAAATTCATAATTCATAATACTGCCTTATTAGATGTGGCTCCAGTTCGAAGAAGGATAATAACAGAGAAAATTATTGGCTTTCAGGACTTTATGTGCAATTTTACATTGATTACTTCAAGGTTTTCATATATGGGCCTATTGATTCTAATCAGAAACATTTATCAAGCAGATAATGAAATTGTAATGAACATCCACTACACAGTCCAACCTTTACTCTCACCACGAGCCAATGAGCAATTGCGATTATTACGATCTTAGTTTACAATTTGACATTCTTGAGAAAGCGGTGATGCCTTATTTATACCTTCTCGTGAACATGGTCTATTCCATGAATAGTGCGGCGATGAGTCAAATCCGATGAAGTGGATACCCTGTAGGTTTAACATGCATGAAACAAATTAAACCCGAATTATGCAATTCTTTGGTTTTTGTGTAAGTCAAGTTTGCTTTATAGAAGACAATATAAAACCCAGTAGGCCAACTTCACATTTCTCAACATCGAATCAACTCCCTATTTAAAGTTGCATGCATGCCCGGGTAAATGTAAGATTTGCAATTAGTAAGTTAGTGAAATTTCAATGGGCATTCATTGAAATCACTTTAATCACACTACTGGCAAATCACCGAAATTACTGCACCCGCATAATTAACAAATAATGCATTTTATAAATACGATGTAAATAGAATAATTAAATAATAGAGAGAGAGATAGAGCATTACACCTTGATGGAGGGTGCGTTGTGCAGAAAAACAATAAATAACATGATTACAATCATGAAATTATCTTGCAAATGATGTAAAGTAGTGAAAACTGTGCCCTACTTGCGACGGATAGGTACATGGATAGGTACATGTATAATTTAGTGTTATCAATAGGTACATGGATAGGTACATGTATAATTTAGTGTTATCAATAGGTACATGGATAGGTACATGTATAATTTAGTTATCAATAGGAACATGGATAGGTACATGTATAATTCAGTGTTATGAATAGGAACAAGTATGAGATCTGTTTTACTGGATAGGTACATGTGTTTGGTACACTCGGTTGAGTACACTGTGTTTCGGAAACGTCTATGATCGAACTTGTGTGGTTTGGTTCTGAGCACTTGGGTACGTACCGATAGACGTCCGTTGTTTGATTTTGAATGGGTTTGCTCAATTGCGACTATTGTGACTATTGCAACCATTGTAATCAAGATGACACATTGATTTTCCTTTTACGTAGACAAACTATGCTATAAATATGAGATAGTTTTTTGATGACATACATAATGATGACTAGTATCCCAACGTCGTGGGTTGTCGCAAGAGACCTTGGATATTCGTTCAAAGCCATAGAAACTGTAACAAATCTCAGTGAAAATATCAACGCTGGTGATTTAGTTGATCGACTAATGGATCTAGATGAGCATGCTATGAATCACAATTTGGATCGTAGGTGGATAGAGGATTTCTCCATGCTACACTGCAATGATAGTGAAATTAGGAGGATCAAATTGGAACGATATGGAAAGAAGGAGACATCTGACAGTGTTTTTAATAAAAAGTTCTCCCAATAAAAGTGACTTCAGAAGGAAATTAGAACAAGAGACATTTAAATTATTATGTGAACGGAACTGCGTTAAATGTTTTAAACAGGAACGATCCCTTCTCTTTTTGCCATGTTCTCATAGCGTTATGTGTTCTACATGTTATGTACCCTTTGAAACTTCATCTTGTCCCCTTTGTGATGAAGAAATATCTTCAACAGTCACTGTATATCGTGCATGATGAGTCATCATGCAGGTCTGTGATTGGTCACTATTGTGTCTTTGTTTGACTTTTTCTATATAAGGAGGACATTGTACCGTTCTATTTCAAGCATAATTTGAGGCTAATACAATGTCAATCAGCATGTCGTTCACTCCCAACATTCCCATTTCAATAATTTACCGAAGTCAACTCTTCACCGGCAATATATTTTATTCTGCCGTGAATATAACTGGCTATAAAGCGGATTTGGTGGATCTGATGGAGGAAATAGTGAAGTATTTCCGCTGCGGAGAGGACGTTGTGGTGCAGAGAATGTTAATGAGAGTCGTGAACAACGCTCTTACACGAGTTGCAAGATTTTGGCTCAATGAAGTATTTCGCCCACTAGCTCAAACGGAGATTGTACCGGAATACTCTCGCTGTTGGTGCAGCAGTATCCAACGGAAACTCAACACATGTCTCCATGACATTATCACCTCCAGCTACTATGACGAGAAGGGTGACAAATGCAAACTGGACTTGTTCAGTGGACCGCCATCAGTAAGCATCAATGTGGCTGCTCAAGGACATTCTGAGGTAATCATTTGCGGGGATACTTTGCCAATTTTTTGAAGACTTTCCATTCAAAGCCCTGCTGTATGTGCTGTCCAATTTCAAAACATCTAATGAAAGACATTGAGCAGCTCATAACTGCTACAAATCAGACTCTAGCCGATGTGAGTGTATATCAGTTTCCCTCTACAACTTGTTAAGTGTTTTATGTAACTTTATAAGTACCAGCAACAAACTCTGTGTGAATGCTTGAAAGTACTA
>CAJQUW010013687.1:0-248462 GCA_907163375.1 Prostheceraeus crozeri | reverse complement strand
TCTGGGGAGGATTGATTTTTTGTTGTTGTTTTGTATGTGGAATTTTTTTGATGTGGGGTTATTATATGAGTTTGGGCAGGGGGTGGTCTTTGTTTTTGTGATAGTATGATTAAAATACGTATAAAAAATGTGGAAATATAATTGAAGAAGATGATTAAGGCTTTTAATATAAATTAATTATATAGTTATTAATATTGATTCCTGCCATGTTCTTGTTTTTGTTGTTTTGTTTTTTTTTTGTTTTGTTTGTTTTGATTTTTTTGTTTGATTGTTTGTTGTTTTGTTTTTTTTTTGTTTGTTTTGTTTTTTTTTTGTTTTTTGTTTTTTTTTTTTGTTTGTTTTTTTTTTTGTTTTTGTTGTTTTTTTGTTTTTTGTTTTTTTTTTTTGTTTTTTTTTTTTGTTTTTATGTTTTTGTTTTTTGTTTTTTTTTTTTGTTTTTTTGTTTTTTTTGTTTTTTTTTTTTGTTTTTTGTTTTTTTTTGTTTTTTTTGTTTTTTTTTTGTTTTTTTTTGTTTTTTTTTTTTGTTTTTGTTTTTTTTTGTTTTGTTTTTTTTTTTGTTGTTTTGTTTTTTTTTTTTTTTTTTGTTTTTGTTTTTGTTTTTTTTTTTTTGTTGTTTTTTGTTTTGTTTTTTTTTTTTGTTTTTTTTTTTGTTGTTGTTTTTTTGTTTTTTTTGTTTTTGTTTTTTTTTTTTTGTTGTTTTTTGTCGGTTTTTTGTGTATGTTTGAGGTTTGTGTGGTTTTTTTGTGGGGTTGTGTTGTTGTGGTTGTATGTTTGGGTGTGTTTTTTTGGTTTTTTTAATGTATTTTTTTTTTGGTTTATTGGTTTTGGGTTTGTTGTTAGAGAGTTTTTGTGGTTGGGGTTTTTTGGCGTTTTTGTTAGGTGGGTTTGGTTTGTTGTTTTTTTTTTGGGGGGTGTGGGTTTGGAGTGGTGGTTTTTTTTTTGGAATAGGTGTTGTTTTTTGATTAGGGGGTTTTTTCCTTCAAAAAGTTGTGTTTTGTTTAGTGGGGTTTTTAGGTGTTTTTATCTTTTTTTTGAGTTGGTGTTGGTGGTGTGTTGTTTTAGGTTGGTTTGAGTGTTATTTTGGTTTTATGTGTTGGGGCGTTGAGTTTTGTTTTGTGCATGTTTCGGGGGTGTTTTTTGGGTTTGTTTTATTTTTTGGGGAGGGTTGTAGTTGTTTTTTTTTGTTGTTTGTGAAGTTTTTGAGTTGAGAGTTGTTCTGGTTTGTTGTGTGTTGTTTTGTTGTTGTGTTTGGGTTTTTTTAAAGTTTTTTTTTTTTGGGTTTGTTGGGGTTTGTTTTTTAGTTGTTTTTAGTGTTTGGTTTTAAGGGGTTTTTTTTTTTTATGTTTGGTAGGGTGTTGGGTTGTGTAGTGTGAGGGTTTTTTGTGGGTGTAGTGTATTGGATGGGTGTGAGTGAAGTGGCTGGGGTGGGTGGGGTGGGGTTTGGGTGGGCGTAGTGAGGTTGTGTTATGGAGGGTTTTTGTTTTTTTTTTTTTTTTTTGGGGGCGGTTGTGGGTACATGTGTGTGGTTTTTAGTGTTGTTGTTTGTTTTTGTTTTGGTTTTGTTTTTTTTAATGTTTGGTTGTGTTTGTGTTGTTTCGATTGTTTTTTAGGTGTTTTTTTTTTATTGTGGTTTGTTGGTTTTTAATTGTTTCGTGTGGTTGGTTTTTTTTTTTCCGGATTTAAGGGGTTTTGAGGTTTTTGGGGGGGGTGGGTGTTTTTGGATAGCGTGGTTGTTTCGTTCTTGTTTTTTTAGTTTTGGTGTGTGGTTTTTTTTGTTTTTATGGGTATTTTTGAGTTTTGTTGTTTTTGTTGGTTTTTGGGTTGTTTTTGTTTTTTTTTTGTGTGTGTATTGTTTTATGGTTTTTTTGTGTAGTTGTGTTTTTAATTTTGTTTTGCGTTGTGTTTAAGTTTTTTTGTTTTGCGTGTTTGTTTTAGTTTTTTTATATTTTATTGTTTTTTGTGTTGGATTCTGTTTTTTTAATTTTTGGGTGGTTTTTTTGTTGTGTTTTATGTATGTTGTATTTTTTTTTTTGTTGTGTGTTTTAAGGTTGTTTTTGTATTTTTTTAGGGGGGTTTTGGTTATTGTTTTGTTTAATGTTTGTTTTTGTCTTAGTTGTTTGTTTTGTTTTTATAATTGTTATTATTTTTTATGTTGTTAGTTTGTTTTTTTTTTTAAGTTTATTTGTTTTGTGTTTAGTTGTTTAGGTTTTTGTGTTTTGTGTTGTATATTTGTGTTGTGTCTCTTTGTGTTTTAGTTTTTTTGTTTGTTTTTTTTTTCTTTATTTCTGTTGTGTGTTTTATTTTTATTTTTTGTTTTTGTTTTTGTTAGTGTTTTTTGTGTTGGTGTTTGGTTTTTTTTGTTTGTTTGGGTGGTTTTTTTCTTTTTTTTTGTTTGTATTTTTTTCCTTTTTGGTATAGGTTTAGTTTTGTGTTATTTTGTTCTTTTATTTCGTGATTTTTTATTTTTATTTTAGTTTTGTTTTTTTGGTTTTAGTTGTTTTTTCTTTTTTTGGTTGGTTTTGTGTGTTCTTGTTTGTTATTTTTTTTTTTGGTTTTTATTTTTATTGTTTTTTTTTTTTTATATTTTTTTTTGTTTTTTTTTTTTTTTGGTTGTTTGATTTTTTTATGGTTATTTGTTGGTTGTGTTTTTTTTTGGTGTATTTTTATTGTTTTATTTTCTTTTTAGTTTTTGTTTTTTTTGTTTTTGTTTTGTAGTTTAGTTTTTTTTATTGTTTGTTTTTTTATGTGTTATTATTTTTATTTTTATATGTTTTATTTGGTTTTTTATTTATTTTTTTTTTTTGTTTAGTAGAGTTTTTTTTTTGTTTTTGTTTTTTATACTATTTTTGTTTTTTTTTTCTATTGTTATTTGTTGTTTGTAGTTTTTTTTTTATGTGGTTGTGTTTGGTTTTGTTTTTTTGTTTAGGTTATTGTAGTTTTTGTTGGTTTTAGTTTGTAGTGTTTTTTTTGTTTTGTAGTTTTATTTATTTTTGTTTGTTATTTTATTTGTTGTGTTGTATTTGTTTTTTTATTGTTTTTTTTTAGTTTTTTTTATTTTTTTTGTTTTTTTTTTCTTTGTAGTTTTTTTTCTAGGTTTGGATTTTTTTTTTTGGTTTGTTAGTTTGTATGTTATATTATAGTGTGGTTGTTTGTTTGGTTAGTTTTTTACGTTTAGTGGTTGGTTTTTGTGTTTCTATTTGGGGTTTGAGTTTTTAATATTTTTTTTTTTTTAGTTATTTGTTTGTTTTTGTGTTTTGTTTGGTTTATTTTGTTTTGTGTGTTTGTTGTTTTTTGTGTTGGTTTTTGTTTTAAGTGTATTTTTGTGGTTGTTAATTGTATTTTATTTGTTTTTTATTTAGTTATTTTTAGTTGTTTTATTTTTATTTTTTTATACTTGTTATTGTGTTGGTTTATTATAATTTGTTGTGTTTTTTTTTTTTGTATTGTTAATTGTTGTATGTTTTTTTTTTTTAGTTTATATCTGTGTTTTTTTATTTTTTTTTTTTTTTGTTTTTTTTGTTTTTTTTTTTGTTTCTTTTTTTTTTTTATTTTTTGTTTTTTTTTGTTTTTTTGTTTTTTTTTTTTGTTTTGTTTTTTTTTTTCTGGTTTTTTTTTTTTTTTTTTGTTTGTTTTGCGTTTTTTTTTTTTTTTTGTTTTTTGTTGTTTTTGTTTTTTGTTTTTGTTTTTTTTTGTGTGTATTTTTAATGGTTTTGTGTTGTTGGTGTTTGGCTGGTATGTGGTGAATTGGTTCGGGTATGTTGTGGTGGATGCTGTTTGGTGAGTGGTCGTTTTTTTTGTGTTGTTGTGGGTAGTTGTGGTGTTTAGGGGTTTTTGTGTTATTCTTGCTTTTGATTTATTGCGTTAGTTGGTTGTTTGTTATATTTGTGTTGTTTATGTTGAATGTCGGTGTTTTTTTGTTTTATGTATGGATTGTGTTTGTTTTATGGTGTCGAGTGTTGTGTAGGTTGTGATGTAAGTGTTGTTAGTAGGATGTGAGGTTGGTGGTGTTGTTAAGTTTGGAGTTGTTAGTGTTTCTGTTTTTTGTATGTTGTTGGTATGTGCATTGTTGCTGGGTGGTGCTAGTCTGTTTGGTTATGTTGTTTTGTAATTTGGGGTGTTTAAGGTTTTGGTTTGTATTTTTCGTAGTTACTGTTTTTGGTTTTTGGTGGTTTGTTTTTATTGTTTGTTGGTTGTGTGTTATGTGTTGGTTTGTTTTACTTCATTTTTGTGTATGTATTTTTATGTATTTGTTTAGGTTTGGTGATGTTTATTATTTATATTGTTTTATAGTTTTTAGAAAAGTTATTTTATGATCATTAATTTTAGAGTAGTATATAATGGATTTATTTTGTGGTGACTTCATTATTTTTTATAGGAGGGGGAGGTTGCTTTATGTTTAGTTTGCTGATATAGTATAAAGATATTCATTATTATTCTTTATTAAATGTAAATCGTAATAATTATATGTTGAAATTTATGAAGAAGTTGAAGTTCGTTGTATATACATAATATATAATATAATCGAGAATATAAATTATAGAATTAATTTTATCTTATAAATTTTTATGTTAATAAAGATTTATTTTCATTTAATGGTGTGTGTTTCTGTAGATTTAAGTATGGACAAATAAAATAAAACTATAAAATGAAAAAAAAAATATGAGAAGAAATAATTAAATAAAAATGAAAAAAAAGTTTTGTATGGAAGGACAATAAAGAAATGTGAGAGAGAATTTAAAAAAGTCAAAATTTAAAAATTAGAAATAAAAAAAAATTATTGTGAAAAGAAATATACAAATTGAAGAATATACTTTTGGGAAAGTAATAAAATAAAACAAGAAAAAAAAAAAAAGAACAATAGATATAAGAAAAGAAATAATAAGAAAAATGATTTAACAAAAAAATGAAATATATAAGAAATGTAAAAGGATATAAATATTAAGATATTATGAAATGTGTTGGAAATAAATTAATTAAAAAAAAAAAAAAGTAAAACAATTATTGGTCTTGGAATTTATTATATAGAAAAAATAAAAAAAAGAAAAATTCGTGAAGAAAATTTAAATTTAATTGTGAAAAATAAAAAAGGAATATTTGAATATAGATTTTAAGTATGAGCAATAAATAATATGAATCAAATAAATAAAAATAATGTGAATGTCAATATTAATTTAAATAATAAAATGTGAGAAATTGTGTTAGTGATAAGCAATAAATATAGAGAATAAAATGTAAATACATAAAAATGTGAGAAGAGAGTTTGCTTTATCTTATCGTCATTTTCAATCTCTACATCATATCATGAAGGACTTGAAATACTTCTATATGAAAAGACATTCACGTATTGGAAATCGCATCTGGCTGCGCGTCAACAATCGGCGAATTCAACTCTATCATTCCCAACTTCATACTAACTTCACATTTCATCAAGGTAGTTGGGAAAAGTATAAAAGGAAGGTACATCGCTCAATTTACTCATTCTTTCATCATGAAGCGCCATCGCTACACCATCGTCAACATTCTCCGTCGCTTCAGACTCTACACCAAAATCGATCTCACAACATTACACCAACAGCTTCCAAACAGCAAGTATTACCCGGGCCGTCCTCAAATGTTAGTGGTGAAGATGAACAATTCACGGAATCTTCAACTCTTCCCAAATGGGACTGTACAGATTCTCGGCGCCCTTTCTCATTCATCGGCGCAGTCAATGCGCTTAGAGCTACAAAGACTACTACGTCGGATATGGAAGAGGGAGAGGTGTGTGATGTCGAATCTGACTGTGGACAATATGGTGATCTCTACTCAATTGAGTGACAGTCTATCATTTTTGAAGATTCGTACCAGCAGTTACAGTTTGTGTTATGAACCCGAACTTTTTCCTGCAGCTCTCATTAGTTGTTGGTTACCTGTGCATGTGGCAATCTTTCATAATAGTAAAGTGATCATTACTGGACTAAAATCTCATGTACAAGCAAATATGATCCTAGACTATCTCATTGAGTATGTACGTACCCAGCGGATTGTAAAATAAAAAACAATTTTTCCAACATGATGTTTTTATTTCAAATCATGATAGAACTTACAAATCATTTTTTCATTAGAGGATGGATTACATGAAAAGTTTTGAATAACAGATGCAAATCGAGATACATGTAAACGTTTTAAGATGAAGTACAGTACAAAAGCACCACACGTTGATGAAAGTGGATGTTGTAGTATGCGTTCATTTCGCTGATATTGACGCGTATGTTTTCTCAACCACTGCTGTGTTGGTATATTTGGAGGTTGAGCAAGAGAGTCAAATAGTTCACCACGTCGGTCTTCTCCAATAAAGATCGCTTTCCAATGCTCACCGCCTAAATTCTGTGAATGAGTGTTTAGCACAATAAAGATGGGATAGTGATTTACTGCAGGTGGTAAGGTATCGAGTGAATAGACATTATCGAAAGCTTTCAACGTCGCTTCGTCTGCATTACGCTGCACTTTAGTCTTAATATCGTCAGCAGTCAACCAACTCATTAACGATTATACTGAAGAATCACGTCACGATACTTTGTAATTTCAATATTTGAATCGAAGACTGCATAAATTAATACATTGATCGTCTCAGGTAGTGTTCTTTTGAACGTCAAATCCAAACGAATATTATGAGGCACGTTCGCTTGACGATAGGGTGCACTAATATCGCTGTCAGCAGTCAAATCAAATGCATAAATAGTATATCCACTCTTAAACTCTTTCATAGTCAGTCCGTTGGTGTCATCCGTATTGTAAAAGCCAAAGACATCCATAAAATCAACATAACTGCGCATAAATTGATCCGAAGCAAAATCTGGTTTGTAGGGTGGACCAGGATGACTCACACCATTTACACGTAAAGCAATTTCACTTAACTGATTGTGTTTAAAATTGAAAGGATTCTTCTTTATATTACCATTAAATGCATCATTTTCAACCATTGCCACCATGAGGAGCTTCGGTGCTTCCGATGGAAAGAGGCCATCTTTCATGAAACTCTTTTGATCTTTCGGAATTGTAAAGGTGAGAAGCTTTGTATGCTGAACGGGGTAAATGGCATTTTGGCGGTTAAGGCCTTCAGCATGCCCTCTAATGACACTTGGATTCGGTACTACTCGACGAATGTAAAGTGCAATATCTTCCACATGAATTCTAAAATTGTCAACTTTAGCAAATGCATTCAGCGCAAATTCAGGCTTATTCAATGTCAGCTTGAGTCGCATGCTGGTATTACACAGTAAAAACTTTGACTGTCTAAAGAAGTCTAAATTCAGCGGACCATATAGCTGACATACTCTACTATCTTTAATCATAGCAGATCGCTTTACAAAGCCACTGTTTGTTTCAACATCAAATTTTCCTGCTTCATCTCTGTACCATCCCATGGCTTCCATATGACTTTTTTGTGCTGCTGGATGAAACTGTGATACATGATTGAAATATGATTTATAGGGATAATCGCTTTGACCACCTTCCACCTGCTGCTCTCCAATCGTTAGAGAAACATCACGAAGTAATGTAGTCAATGGTAAATTGTTCAGTCCAACTTTATGTGCATCGTCAATAGCAGTTCCATCTGCTTGCTGAATTCTAAACCTCAAATCAAGCATCGCATAACTCAAATCTATGTAGTCATCACTACCACCAGGAATAACAAATTCAATGGGGCCAGCATTCTCAGCTGTTCGAGGATGATAATCTACAATACTTGAACTAAGAATATCTGTCTGTATGGCTTGTTGATCGAACAAACAAAAACCGGAAGTTTTACACTCCATGATTAGAAGTTATAGCAGCGTCGTCGTTTAGCGCCTGATGAATGATTAGAGCCTCTGCGACGTTTGCGTGAATGCCTTTTGACTGAAGATCGCACCTTACCAGCTCCGCGATGTTTCCTCCTTCCTTTATTCATTCGTTTAGGTGATTTCTTTCCTTGAGTAACACCAGCAATGGTCTGCTTCAATGTTTTTAAACCGCGTTCCTTCCCACGATTCAACAAACTGCTCTTAAAACTTCTACCTCTGGAAAGATCACTAGCAACATCACCAGCAAAGCCAACGGCATTACTTAAAACATTTCGTTTTAAAGATCTACCGACATTGGATATGAGAGGTGCTACAACAGATTTCAGTGCACCAAGTATGCTACCTCCACGTTGGCGGCGAGCACCGATGTAAATTTGTCCTCCGCCACTTACATAGGAGGGTCGTGAATAAAATGAGGCAGTTGGATTCATAGCTCAAACCCTAAACATTGTTAGTTACAACTTTGCATGAATCACTGTCGATCACTTAGATGAAAGATGTCGGCACGACGCATCCAAGAGTTCATACTTGAAGGATAACCAGTCCATTTAACAAGACACCATTCTTCACCTTGCCGTTTTTTACATCGAATGATTTTCTCTACCAAATATGTTTCACTTTCAGTGACTACCTCAATCTCATCGCGGTAAAAGCTACCCTCAATTTCTTCATTATCGTAATCTTTCAACTTGTAGGTGGTCGGAGAGTCTTTTTGATTAATCCTTGATACTGTAAATACCTCCTCTGTCCAATTCGGAAGGTACCCTTTAGCAAAAACACTTTTCACTTTTGAGATACGAACTTTATCGCCAATTTTCACATCACTTTTCACATGAGTGCGTTTACGTTGGAATGATTCGCGCACTTTATCTACATTGTCAGCATTTACATCTACTGGTCTGAGTCCAATAGAACGATGGATAGAGTGATTGTAGGCATGGAGTGTATCTTGTAGAACCTTTGTCCAATTTTGTGTCAAGTTGGCAGTAAAATGTCGCCACAAGCGATTTTTTAATGTGCGATTAAAACGTTCAACGAGTGCAGCTTTATAAGCGCTCTTTACACTAAACAACTCAATGTCATGCCTCTCAAATAATCTTGTCACATGCTGATTTTCAAACTCTTTTCCTTGATCACTCTGAATTCTTTTTGGAATGCGACCTTCTCGAAAAATTGTTTGGAATGCTTTTGCTACTCCTTTCCCTTCTTTAGTTTTTAAAGGTTGAGCCCACGCATAACGCGAGAAAATATCAATGACGGTTAAAATAAAATTATTGCCCGAGTTATGTTTTGAAATGGAGGCAACATCGCACAAATCTGCTTGCCACTGTTCATCGATGTCATGAACAATATAATGGCGGGTGCGGTACTTCTTTTTCGCTTGTTTGTGGAGGCTATAGGTAGCCTGACCCTTTAACCATCGTTTCACTTGTGATTGTGGAAGACCACTCGCTTTTGATAATTTCTTGATAGATGCAAATCCGGCCGGATGTTTTACATCATTAATAGATTGACTCTCAAACGTTTCAGTCGATGACGGCTGACTCTTTTTCCTCCTTATCATCTTTTTGTTTCTTGCTTTCTACATTTACAACAACTGCAGCATTTGCTTTAGCGGTTTTGCGATCGTGTTCACATTGCTTGTTAGCGGGGGGGGGGGGGTGTGTGGGGGGGGGTTGGGGGGTGTGGGGGGGGGGGGGGTGGGGGGGTGGGGCGGGGGTGGATGGGGGGGTGGAGGTGGGGGGGTGGAAGGGTGGGGGGGGGTGGTTGTGGGGGGTGGGGGGGTGGGGGGGGTGGGGGGGGGGGGGGGGGAGGGGGGGTTGGGGGGTGTGGGGGGTGGGGGGGTGGGGGAGGGGTGGGGGGTGGGGGGGGTGTTTTGTTTGTCTTCTTTAGATTTTTGTTTGTTTGTTTGTTTGTTTTTTTTTTTTTTTTTTCTCTTTTTTTTTTTTTTTTTCCATTATGAGAGCTGGCGCAGCCAGAGTGCACGTGACAACGACATTCACCTCTGGCGCGTCATTACATGGCAAGCAACGCAAAACATCTGCTTCATCTTAATTAGTCTGAGAACATGTATTTCCTAGGAGGAGCTGTTTTACGTTTTCCTTTTACCAGTTTTAGTGGCGATGTAGATCTACGTCGAGTTCTTCCTCTTGTTTGCTTAGTGAGGGTGGGAGGGGATGTAGCAGGTGACGTCTTAAACCAATTTGTTGGCATTTTCATCGCCTGAAGCATTGGAGTAGTAGCCACTGTTGAATCAAGTTCTTTCAATGTCTCATTATTTAAGCAAATTTTGGCACATTATGCTTTTTTCAATAGTTTATTGAAAGTATATGGACCAACAGGTGGAACATAGCCCTGACGGCGCTTTTACGTTTTGCATATGAATCAAGTCTTCATACGTGACGCATCAATCCACATTATTTTCATTCTGTAATGATTTTCTCCTCTATCATTTTTTACTTGAGATGGGGTTCAATACTGTTGAAAAGAGATTGGCATGGTGCGCGAGATGGGCTAAAGGTTGTAGCAGTTCGATACAGAGTTCAGCATCTGAATTCTTCAAGTTTTTCAATTGCTCAAACAGTTTCCGATTGTAATAATACGCACGATGAGGATCTTTTGATTGTGAACATTTTGCTGAATTATTATTTCTTTCCTCTTTACATTTGATTTGCAAGGAGGTTTGCTTTACCTTGCTGCAGGACAGTCAATTGTAAATATTCTTCTGAGGAATAACAATCATTGCGAGAATAAGAACTTTCATAGTTTGTAGATAATCATGGGAGTTTTCAAAGATTTATCACTCGAACTCTACATTCTTCTGACACTCTTGCGTCAAAGTAATGAATAAGTAACGTTTATGGTTTTTTCAGTAGCTTTAGCTGCTTGAAAAATTACATTAAGGCTTTTGGATCCTCTGGCGTTGCAAACTTGTCGCGCTAAAAATTTCAAATTGGACTTTTATCTCGCGGGGATTCTTTGAAAATAGCATAATAGTGTGTAATCAAGGTTTCGTGTACGGAGGTTCTTTTCCTAGGAAACCAAATTTTTGTGTAATAAGATGATAAAAACCACCTGTTATGGTGTGCTGCGCGATTCTGTGGAAATATCTGTAACATCCTTTTGAATTCTTACTTTCTTTTAATAAATCATCCAATTACCAAAAAACCATTAGCTGAAGTTTATCCACTGGAATAATTCCTTCATGTGAATAAAAGTTGCGACTTTGCAATTCCTGAAACAGCGCGGTTGATAAATACCATAACACCAAATCACTCGATTGATAGGTTCCTTAAACAACTCCCTTCTTTTATCCATATAAATTCAGCGTGGGGGGGGGAAAACAGTCTTTACCTGCATGTGATGGACTGATACAGTCAGAACTTTATCACATTGAAGTTCTGAAATCCATTTAATTACTTTGAGACCTCAACATTTGCCATTTAATTAACGCTTAGAGCCAAAGATATTTCCCAATAGGTTGCCCACGGCGGAGCTATCATTGGAAGTATTGCTGGAAGGAAACCGCCCTTTGGTGTTAGAGTTTTTCCTCTTTCTTTTGAAGGGCGACTTTGGCTTGGAGATGAAACGCAATTTCGTAGCATATCGCTTAAGTAACTTTTCGTTGTTTTTAGGAGCTAATTTTTTCGTCCTCAACTTCCCACATGAGAAATAATTTCCACAAAGCAAATTTATCGTTAGATGTTCGTATCAGCTTTTGTATCGCTGATTTGCTTTCATTTCGTCGGATGAAGAGCTTGAATGGCTGAAGAAAACTTTTGACGTTTACGTTTCGTCATTTTACCGTTTCGCCATTTTCGCGTGTTGTCTTTGCTAAAAAACCTTCTTTATCACAATTTGCATAGGTACTAACTATTGCGACCTAAGTGGCACTCGAAAGATGGAGCACTGTCACAGTGGTTACATTGGCAAGGATTGAATGCAATACGTATGAAACAGCGTTGACAAAAAGCATGCTTACATCTCTTGAAGATGCGCTTTTCATTTCCATCCTTTCGCTTACATACATCGCAACACATAGTATCACCGTTACTGATGTCTATAGCAAGTCTTTTTGAAGATATGAATTTGCTAGCCTTTTCTAAATAATAGACGCATGTACAGAAGGAATATACTTCGAGAGTGAGCAGACATTTAGCTCGGAATACCAGTTGTGACTACAATCAAGTACCACTGCATTTTCATATCTTTATGGACAAAGTAGAATGTGAATATCTGAAATCGCTTCCAATCCACTAGGGACTGCTCACCATGAAGGTAAATGCGTTAAGACGTTCAGCAATTTTTATCATATGTCTTTTAAAAAAAATTCTTTCGGGGTGATCTACCCTTCCATTGAATAAGAAGCAAATGGGGAAAGAGCGAGTTCCACTTGCCTTTCCAAAATGACTAAACTTTAATTTTCGCAACTATCGCGCTCCATGGGTCACATGTTATCAGAGGAATTGTATTCATTTAACTATAGAAATAGAGTGCTAGCCATCATCGCCCACTGCTTGATGACGGTTCTATCTTTATGAAAATTTATCCAAATACTCTTGAAACAGCTCCTTTTAAACTTTGCCTATGAAAACGTATTAATGTTCCGCAGGTCGTTTGAGAAAAGACATGATGCCTTTAAACTAACCCATCCATTGCATGAAAACAAACAACTCTTTCATTTAGTAACACATTTATTGAATAACGGTAACAAGTCATGCATTATTATAAATCAATGGTTTGAACGAGATTAAAATAGATTCAGCTGATAACTTCTTATAGCGAGCAAAGCAATCGATAAACCAAGCAGGACTTGGCAGTGTTGAGGTAAGGAGGAAAAGAAGCATTGGTTATGAACGTAAGTTACAATCAACGACAGACCAAATAGGAACACAACCAAATCCGTTTAAACGTTTCGTGACTTATGATAATGTTGAGATTCACTCTACTATCCCAAGGCGGGAGCAAATCTCAACAATGCTTAGATTGAGGAAATACTTTCCTTCTCCTTACCAGGATTATTACAAAGATGCGTTTATAACATTGAAAGCAGCTAACCATCGTTTAAAGGTCAATAAGAAGAGCACTTTCTCAAGGGAAAAGCCATAGTCTGGCAAATATTTCAGAATAAGTCCATGAATGTGTTTTCTCGCCAATTTGATAAATTGGGATCGCAGTAGTTTGGCATGTTGATGATAGACACTAACAATCTGATATGTCCAATTGTTCATCAGCAATAGCAAAACTGAGCTCCTGTTACAGGTTCCACCCTCACAATCCATAAAAAATGATGATAGAAGCCTAAAACGGAATTTTACACATCTAAGGAAACGTTCTATAACATATTACAAAATGAAGAATTACATCGATGCTTTTCACGACAAAATACACAAATGATATGATGGCAACGAAGAAGTAAAATGTATCTAATAAGACCACGTTACGACACTCAAAGCACATAAGCGAATTGTCATAGGGTAGATTTATGAAATGACTAGAAATTCTCCTTCTTTGATTTGCGTTTTGATGTAGCATTCTTCTCCGAACTTGCGCTTTCGTACCACTGCTGTTAAGGATTTGATCAATTATGTCGTCACGTTGGGTGGTTTCGGAATAATCGGATGGATTATAGGCATGGAGAGAGGGCTATTTTTTATCTTGTGTCGACCATAATATAGCCCATTCACTTTGAAAAGGATTATCCAAGTACTTCTCCGAGCTCATTTCCACATCTGATGGGTAATTGAATGATCTCCATCTTCTTATAGGTAAGGACACCAATGTGATACCGGTTGGCAAATGTGATTACCTTCCCAAATCTTTCTATAGGGAGAATCCTTTGTCATCTATGCCTTCCACTCTTGAGCAAGGGAAGTAGGAATGTCCATAATTAATGTCACGTTTACTCCTCAATAATATCAAGTTGGTGGCGAATGTAACGGATCACGGGGGATCAGTATGTAGTCCCCTTTACTGAATGTGCATTATCTTGACATCCGTGGAAGGGAGCATTCCCGTTTGGAGTACTACGCTATGATCATCATAACGCAAGGCTTGTTTAAATTTACGCTGTAGCGGTGTAGGATTATGTACCTTGGTTGTTTCTTCCACTGGTCTCAGTTGTAGATGATCTGGAACCGCCATAGCGAAACCTTGTAGATTTCTGACCGCCATTTTGTCCTAAAACTAGAGTGCAGCAGATGGAGTAGAAAGATGCCTGAAAATGAAAAACGATGTATTTAGTTTTACGTTCAAGGGAGGAGAGGGAGGGAAAAAGTTGCGCCTTACCATTATAGTTGGATACTAGAACTGGGAAATAGAGATGAGAGAAAGAAAATGTGCGTCCGTCACTCGTGTGATTCAAAACGATGGAATGTTTCTCACTGTTGGAAGGCTCGCCTATTTATAAAGAAATGCTTGATTCTCATTGGGATGATGATCCTCATTGGTCATAACATCAAAGCTGATTCGAATCGGCCTCGTGTACCCATTCCGGAGCCTTCGTTTGGTTTCTACAGCCCAAAACGTCCCAAATTCTAACTCTGTCGTTTTTCGCCAATGTCCCAAACTCTTAAATGGCGTCTCACATCTAAACGAAGACAGATAGGAACAAGCCGATTCTTTCACTGAATTTGTCTCACTCTTAGCTTTCAAACGAGCTATCGCACGACAAAATCCGTCCACTGGAAGCCAAAATCGACGCAAGCTGTCCAGAGGGGGGGGGACGTCAGTGAAATTTCAAAATTTGATGAAAAATGTTTTGGTGACGGTCCCAGGTCGAAATTCCACACTTTGGAAAATTTTCAAAATTTTACCCATACAAAGTCACTCTGACACTTAGGATTTTTTCAGGTGAGCGAGCTCCGACCTAAAATCTTATAACGGCTCTAACATTTTGACGAAGACAGATAGGAACAAGCCGATTCTTTCACTGAATTTGTCTCATTCTTTGCTTTCAAACGAGCTATGGCACGACAAAATCCGTCCACTGTAGCCATAAATTCGAAAGCAAGCTGTCAGAGGGGGGGGGTAGGAGTTGTCAGCGAAAATTTTTCTCTCCGATTGACTTGAAACTCACCATACCGATGCAGAATTTCACGCTGAATCCGAATCTGGCCTCCGTTTTCTCATCCGATGCTTCGTTTGGGCGCTACACACCAAAACGTCCCAAATTCTAACTCTGTCGTTTTTCGCCAATGTCCCAAAATCTTAAATGGCGTCTCACATCTAAACGAAGAAGGATAGGAACAAGCCGATTCTTTCAGTGAATTTGTCTCACTCTTAGCTTTCAAACGAGCTATCGCACGACAAAATCCGTCCACTGGAAGCCAAAATCGAAGCGAGCTGTCCAGAGGGGGGGGGTGTCAGCGAAAATTTTTCTCTCCGATTGACTTCAAATTCACCATACAGATGCAGAATTTCACGCTGAATCCGAATCTGGCCTCCGTTTTCTCATCCGATGCTTCGTTTGGGCGCTACACACCAAAACGTCCCAAATTCTAACTCTGTTAAAATTTTGAAGAAAAATTTTTTCTCGCCGATTGCCTTGAAACTCACCCTACCGATGCAGAATTTTACGCTGAATCCGAATCTGGCAGCCATTTCACCATCCACGACAACCTAGACGGTCGCCCACGTCAACCTAGACGGTCGACCACGTCAACCTAGACGGTCGCCCACGTCAACCTAGGCGGTTCGGCCAGTTCAACCATAGAGACCAAAACACCTTCCGAGTCTCACACTCTGTCGTTTTCGAGGGGGGGGGGAAGTCAGCGAACATGTTGTGAACGTGAAACCAACCTGGCGGCACACCACGACAGACCACAAACTCTGTCGTTTCCAGGGGGGGAGGGGTGAGGGGAGGGGGGGTGGGAGGGGGGGGGAGGGGGGGGGGGGGGGGAGAAGACAGTCAGGCGATGGGCGGCCCATCTTGCGCTATCTGGTTGTTTGTCACTTCCCTTCATACTGACCGATAAGGGTGAATGAATGTTGATGTCACCACGCCGACCGAGGTGGTAAAGATCTTACGTGTCAGCAAGAGAGATGATCCACCAATTCACAGGGAAAGTTGACGATGGTAGGAATAAATCCACGAATATCGGCGACGAAAATAGGTTGACGTAAGGATCCACGTTATAGACCTCACAGGAAGACGAGCAACAACTCAAGGATTCAAAATGATGTAACTTTTTCAATTGTGAACTTCAATAAATTTACACAAAACACAGAAAAAGTCATCACAGATCGTTCCGTAGAGAGATACGAAAGATACCCACCGCACACGGACGGTTTACCCGATGGGCTCAAAATCTCGCTCCAGTTATGCGCATTCGCCCATGGGACATGATAGCTTGCCTGACTTAAGCGTATATAGCGTTGTAAAGCCTTTCTCTAATGGCTCACTTTTTTTGACATAAAGCCATTGGATGTATATCGCCCGA
This sequence comes from Prostheceraeus crozeri, assembly GCA_907163375.1. Classification (NCBI taxonomy): domain Eukaryota; kingdom Metazoa; phylum Platyhelminthes; order Polycladida; family Euryleptidae; genus Prostheceraeus; species Prostheceraeus crozeri. Next base: position 232,195 of record CAJQUW010013687.1, on the reverse strand, counting down.
TTACGTTGATGACGACATTTCTTGTCTGTTTTCGAAAATGATTTATTCGACTGTGACAATTTCTGTAAATTTTTATTAATTCTTTTGATTCATATCATAAAGTGCTTCTGTTATTCGGCAATTAATTCACATTGATTTTCTTGACCTTAACTTTACAGCTTTGAAAAAAACAAAATTGTTTTTGGAAACATGAAGCAGCAAAACGAATAACTGGTTTTATACATAACTGCCATTTACTTACTGTCAGTACAAAAATACAGAACTGTCTCCTATGAGAAGCTTGATTTACAGAGCTCTCAACTTTGTAGTGATCATTTTGATGTCAGGCATTGCATTTGAGAAATTGAAAAAATATTTTCCTTCTAAAAGTTATGCTGGAAAGAGGAAATTTGATACCTTTTACCAAAATGGTAAGAATAGAGTGCATTAGAAAATACACCATTTTAGCGATTAATCAAAGAGAAACTAAAATTTTTTTTATTGACAAAATCACAATTCGTTTTTTTGTAAAACGAATTCCTTACCGGTATTCAATCAAATTAATGTTCGTCCGAAAATCTCCCGTATTTTTCCAATATTTAAAACTTTAAAGACTAGAGTATGCTAATTCCGACCCAAAGATGAAATACCTTGTTTCTTTACTTTCTTCAATTGTTTATAACAAATGATGAGTGTTGACTGTGTGAGCACTGTAAATAAGTTGTTACATAGGGGAGAAACAAGAAGGCCATTTTAATTATCGGATAAATGAACATCATGGTAAGGTTAGACCTTGCCATCTGAACATTAGCATGACGTAAACACTCACCTAACAGAGCGGAATTTGTAGAATTTCTTCTATAGAATAACTAAGCCGTGCGGTTTAGGTTGACAAAAGTTGGCCGAAAACCGAAACGTCATATGCTTATTCGCGGAGATGAATGACGAAATATTTGAACAAATATTCAACTTGTTGACGCAGTTAGAACTTTTATTCTTTATTTATTTATATTTATTCTCTATTGATACTGATGACAAGCAGCTTGCGCACAATTATGAGTTCACCACAAACCGGAAAATTACCAAAAATAAGCAAAAAAATTATTCTGAGTTTAAAAGCCAAAAAAAAGTAGACCAATAGAACAATATTATTATCAGTAGATAAAACTCAGACGTTCACAAGTGCTTTTCAATTCACAACTCTTGAGGGGATCTGTGTCACGGTTCAAAAGGTCAACAGTTCTTAAAAAGTGTCGTAGCGGAATTGTGAAGATATGCGCGGGAAAAATAATAAGTCGATGCTTGATGCACGACACAGATGTACTTTTTTCGCAGATCCTGCGACTCAATAACAACTGTAGGTGGAACACACTTGGTAATGCCTCGTTCGGTCTTTCAGGGCAGATGGGTTAATAACAGGGTTTGATACAAGGTACGGGACAAGTCGATCGCGATTATTGTAAAATTTTATGATATAACATATAAATCTAAATGAATTACGCCGCTTCGGCAGTGTCGAAAGACCAAAAATGTATGCACAATTTGTTGTTACAAAACACTGTCATAGACCATCTTCTCATGAAAATTACAGTTCTTTTTTAGAAAGACTTTTGAAACCACGCTCAATCTTGTCAAATTATGTAATTTCGACTTGAGGTGACCACTCTGAAGGCAATAATCAAGGTTTGCACGAAAACATATGGTTATACATAATTTTCAAGAACATTTACATCTTTGAACGGCTGCAAAACTCCTCACCAAAACCTAACATACGGAAGGATTTTTTCACAATAGGACGCTATGTGAACTGAAACAATATTGTGCGAAAAATGTACACCAAGATCTTAGATATGGTTTACGGTTGTAAAATAGACCTGTCACAATCATACAATAAAATACAATATTATGTGCTTCGTTTAAAAGAGAAGTTTACATAAAAGCATTTTTTCTATATTCAAAGTCAGCCTTCCATTTTGAGCACCACGAAAACAACAGTTGAGAGCACACTGTAGATCAACACAGAAATTTACGATGAAAATTCTTTTAAAAAATTTTCAAATCTTCCGCGATATGAGGACTTTCACACGATTGAGAGAGTCGGCGGTATATCATTCGCAAACATCAAAAATAGTGACCGGGCCTACCTAAATTGAACTTGAGGTACACTCGGAATTGTAACATGGGCCTGTCAGACCATACCATACATAATATACAAGTCGCAAGAGTGAGAACTGATCAGAAAGATAACTGCGAAACCATAAGAGGATTATTTCAAACAATTACCATATTGATTGACGACTTCATTTTACATTAATAGATACTTCATGACATACAGAATCAAACACTTTTTGGAAATCAGTGTACAAAGAATGCTAACTTGATATCCATCATCTAAGGATGGTGTTGATAAAATTCCTACACATGTATAACATAGTTAAAGATTGGGTTGTGGTTGATCTCTTTGGGAAAAAACCATGGTGCTCATCACATATCAAAATGTTTCAAATGATTGCAGCAAGGATAGTTTTTATTTACAATCCGTTCAGAAACAATTTATTTATAACCAGGGCTGAATCGGAGTTTGTGATCGGTCGATTTTCGATTCACCACACAACTGCTTAATCACCCTTTATCGTTTAGGTAAATGAAGGCACAATGTGATTGTACTTCAAGAAGCAGAAGTCTAACCTCGCCCTTACTGACAAGATTAAAAATTGTCAGCCACGAGGTTGGCACAAAACTGATCAGTACAAAACGAATGAGAGACAAAAATGGCAGGAACTCGTTATCATAACCGCTAGTACAGTTGGGTCTTAATTTTCTTTATTTCCGTTTTCATTTTCTCTGGGGGGGGGGGAATATAATAGGTAAGCTCAAAACATTGGCACATTGACGAACACTTGCAGTCTGGGATGGCTTGGGCTTTGAATGTTACACAGAACAAACGCTTTCACTTACAGTATTTTACAACAATGACTTTGGCAATTTCAAGTTTTACTCTTATGTTGATAATAATCATCTTTCTATATTTGCTTTCCCAATTTCAGGTAATGGAGTGGATGAAGTCTAGTCTGGAGATGTGTTACACAAACACAACGACAGAAAACCCTTATAGGGTTATCTTTTGATACTACTTATACCTACAACCTTATGAACGTAAGATCAGCATAGACGAAGAATTCTGCATAATTTATATTACCAGTGCGTTAGGACTGGCAGAGAATCAGAGGATCCTTGTAAGGAGTCAGGAGTCTCTTACGCACCAACATCTTTTGATGAGACTATACGTTTTATGAGCTTTTTTCTTTCTCTCCGGGAAAATTCCACCAGTTTTCATCTAGGTCATAATCATACTCCAATGAGGAAAATTTAGTCGCATTGAATATTTCACCAAAATCGGCACACAGTCAGCTATAACAACAAAAATGATGTCATAAAAAATATGCCAGGGGAATCATTTAGGTACTACCTCAAGAGTCAGTAAAGAAACTCCAACACACGAAAGACAAAGTCTCTGAATAACATCAAAATCAGCTTTCTTGAAGTTATAGCAAAGACCTTCTAGCGAACAGTAGACGGTTTCGTAGAAAAAGTTAGCAATACTTCAACATCCAGTGCTTGATGCGTAGAAGGGCAAGGATTGTTCCCAAGATCAACTGTCACATGCATGTTATTGCTGAGCACAAGATCAAGAGATTTATTATTACAGGTGGGAAGCACATTGTGTTGTCGAAGTTCACAGCTGCTGATAACATCCAGAAATAAGGATGACTTCTGGGATACATCGGAAAAATTAACGCAAGTCGCATAGCCGCAGTTTGGTTTCATACTCCAAATGGCATCTGAGATGTTAAAGTGGTGAATGTTTGGTGAATTCATGCACTACAAATGTACCGACGACCTATGAACGGATGGAATGTAGTTCACTTTCCTTCCTCTGTATATAAGCTCCATTTTATTGCAACGTCAGTTTTTCCTGTCACTGATGATGAGCAATTTTGCTTGAAACATGTTTGACCCTCAAAATGAATAGTTTTCATTCTAATATAGACAATGTCTCTTTGAGAAAGAGGAAATAGCAAGCGAAAGTACAGTATGAGCAAGAAACTGCTTCGAGATAGGGAACAACGATGCGCGTATTTTGACAGATATTGTCCCGTCAAGGCAATGTCGGTCCACACTGCTGTTCCACTCTGCAGAACTGAAAGGGCTCACACTTCCTTTAAACCGCTGAAACTTCACCCCTTACTGAACAATTGTGAATGATTTCTGTTGCTATTTCCCTGTGTTTTTAATACTTGTCATACTCGTAGTGGTTTTACTGACATTTTCCTTGTGAATGCAACTATATTATTGGATCTACATGCATTTGTTAAATAAAACGAGTCTCATCTGCATGAAAACACTTCGTTGCTTACATAGTAGAATTTTGTTCGCATAGGCTTGCAAATCACACAGAATCTTCAAAAGTTATACAATTACGACAATGTGCATTGCCCATGTCCAGGAACGAAAATATCTTGACAATCGCACCAATGCACTCTCCCCTCTTTATTGTCAATAGGTAGTATTATATAGAGAAAACCAACTCCGAACGACGGATCGATTGACGTGTATGCTAATGATAGGGCTTCGTAGTCTTAAGCATCCTAATTAAATCATGCAAATGTTATAAAAACATTTTCTACAAATTTATTAGTAAACATAGTATAACATATGACTACTTGATCTAATTATGACGTTCGCAATTGAGAAATCAGTCGGACATAGAGCAATGGAATCGTAAACGGTCTTAGTGAATTTTATAACTCAAAGAATGGGGTGAGATTGAAAAAGGAGGCAATAAAGTTCACTAAAGTGATATTATTTAACATAAGTCTCATTTGTTACTGCTGCGGGATCACCGGTTTTAAACCCTAAAGCGCATTAGAAATTAAACTTATCAAAGGACTGATGGTGCATGCTCAAACATTTTCTTGACTCATCTCAAAAATAAAGCTCGCAAATGAAATAACTAAGGAATAGCGCAGTTGTAAATAAAATAATGTAAAAGGAATTCAAATAAACTTAATATGTGAATACATTAACATAGCCGATGAGAGATTTCGATGTGTGAGACCTATAGTTCAGAGTCTTCGGTAGCAGCATTGATGAATTTTATTCCAATTAATTCAGATACGACGAGAAATATTCAATGGCTGTGATGCGCAGCACCAAATTTGATTAGTAATTCGGAGGGAGAACGCAATTTTGCTATGGTTGTTTCCTTTTTGAGATCTCTTCAAATGTCTGGTCTTGTTGATGAGCAATGAAAATTTTTGAACTTTCGAATTATACTCGCCAAATAACAAATACTTCATTCCTGGCTAAATTTTCACTATGCAAGCCCTCGACGTCCAATGCCAAATACCAACAAAAATTACGTCTATTCATGCAGAAACTTGGCCGTCTTTATCCAGAAAATTATTAGGATCAAACTGAAGTGCATTTTTCCAAAGGCTTGAATTTCATTTTGCTAGAGATTGCTTGTTTATATTATTATGAACAAAAGAATGCTCACTTGTCTTTAGGAATTTTGTACTTTTCCATAATCATGATATCCTCCTGTTGCAGTGTGTGTGTAAAGCAGCTTACCTGCTCCACATGACCGCAATCGCAAGAACTTCATTAACACAACAGACTTTTGTGTAATCCAGTTGATTGGGTGCCGTGGGAATTCAAAATCTTTGCTGCTGAACCCAGATGAGATTTCGAAATTTCGTGAAACATCCGCTCCTGAACATCGGTGTAATAACCGAGCAAAATCTAGTAACCCCCATTTTAATGTCGTGAAGGATGTGTCGGATCCGGCGACAAGCACTTCAAACAATGTGATGCGCAAGTTTTCATCACTTAAATTTTCGTTCATTACTGTCGAAACATCGTAAAAATCTTGGTGAACTGTCTCTTTGCAGGAAGATATGCATCTATGAAGTTTCGGGGTTCAGTTTTTCTCAGAGAATATGTTCATTAATGCCTCTTTTATAACCGAAGATAGATAATCCATCACACGATCAACTGCGTCAATGGCTTCATGGTAAGGAGCTATTCGATGCAGAATCGGGTTTTAGGAATCGGACATGGTACATTTTTTTTCAAGAAAGGAAACAAAACAAATATCGAAAGGAACATTTCAAATAGTCACTCATGTCTTTCAAGTAATCCGGAAGTCTTCATCATCATGGTGGGGAGCACAAGCAGGCTATGCCCAAATAAAAGACTGCTAATTATATTACCAATTGCACGCTGTAGTGTAGAAACTTGACCAGGATCGAACGGTGCCCATTTGTTTCGTCAATAAATCTTTCCAAATATGTCACTTCATCTGATATTAGAACATCTATCACTTTGGGATTTACCGAGTCCAAAATTCGTAGACACGCAATGAAATCGTCGCTTCGCATGTAGTCCCATGAATCATTAAGATAATTCCCAAACGTCGTGGATTAAATGTGCTTGCTATAATGACGTACTATAAACGATTGGTCGATTCGACGTCAGGCTAGATTTATCAACCAAAAGATGACGGACCATGTTCATTGAATTTGCCAAGATAATCACTCTGTTGTAAATTCTGAACGCTGTAAGACCGGGATTTCCATTTTTCCTGTCAATTTCCATTGCCATTCTTCGCAGTTGATTCCCTCGCACCCAAGGAATACATCCGATCAATGGCAAATTGGGAGGACCTGGTGGGAGTTCTTTCCCCGCTGAGTACCATCTATAAATTTGGAATCCAATGCACAGAACAAAGATAGCGAGTAAGATTGGAATCATATCATCCAGGGACCAGACCAGTTGCCTATAAGTATGCTACGTTTACAATTTTGAGGAGACCAAGGGGCATAATTCTATCTCACGCTTAATTCACCAACTTCATCCTGTTGACATGTGAAGTCGTTCCATGATTGGGCATAGAAATGTAAAACCGTGTTATGAGTGATTGATTTCAAATTCATGTGTCAAATATGGACTTCTAAATAACTATGATAGCTAAATTATAGATATCTAGACGTTCATGGTCAAATATGGATATCTGTATAGATATCCATGGTCAAATCTATGGGACTTATTTTTGATGATTCAATGCGAGGAGTTAAGGAACCCAGATCCCCTATGCCAAGGAAGCGACATGGCTTTTTCATGTCTACACAAAAGTCAAGCAGGTTTATACACATAATTTGCTGAAATACGAAGAGTGATTCAATTCTGTCAATTTTAAATAAAAACGATTTCACTTTTTTTTTTAAAAAAAAGAGATAACTTGCCTTGAGGGATACTCACCGATCTTACTGTAATTACTAAATAGCGGCGCCCCTACACTTCGTCACCATCTAGGGTACCCTCGTCACCTGATGGGGTCATACTTAGATCAGGGATGTCCATGAATGCCATTATGTAGCCTACTATGCAATTCCGTCCATGCATAGATATGGAACACCAGGACTAAAACATGGACTAAGAAAACACGAGCCTGTAGTACATCAGTGCAGACAGACTACACAATCATGAAGATGCACATTTAAAATTCAATAAAAAAAAGTTAGAATTGTGACAAAAAATAATTTATCTACAAGATGATTAAAGAATGTTAAAAATCAATAAACTCTAAATGATGACTATACTTTGGCAATGAAACATGAGCTCTAAATCAATGTGATCAGATTTTTTCAACTGAAGTCGGGACACATGACAAAGTAGTAAAAGGGGTCCTTAGATGTTATATTTATCTAAGGTTCAAAAGTCGCTGTAAAAAGTAAATGTTGTTTTCTCATTATGTACGAACGATATCAACCTGCTTCTTTCTGGTTTCAGTTACTCAGGGAATGGGATTTTACAGCATGTTCACATAATCATATTATCGAATATAATTTTCATGAAAATTTTCGGTGATGAAGGACATACATTTTCTGAGATTTACAGACGTGTTCGTTGTGATTGAAATTCTGTGATCCTGCTGACAATGCTAGCCTTAGGAGCGTTTTGGAGTTTCTCTTGCTTCTATCAACGCATTCAATTCATAGCAAGTGAAAATATACAACGAAACTGTTGAATTTAGAAGTTCTGATGAATCAGGAATTTTCGTAATCACTTGATAATTCACTAATGAAATCAAATAATGATACAAACATAATGATGAACAAACAATACCCTTTAGCTTGACATACCTAAAATAATGATAAAGACTAAATGTACAGCGAGACCTAAAACCTATATAAATAAAAAGAAAACATGCGAAATCAATTGTCTCGGATAGTTCTGGCTAACAAAGCAATGGATCCAGCAAGAGAGATACTAAGCTGTTGATGCATCTCTCTCCCAATGGCATTGTGGTCCGCATTCATTTGAATGGCATTTCGGTCTGTTATCCGCTAAAGTGTCACTGTCGCTTCAGCGTCCCACACACCGATGATATTGTCGCAGCTAGCGGAATACTCTTCCAACCGAGATGGTGGTATTTCTCGCAGTTAGTTTGGTGCATCCTCTCTTCTATATTTTGAACACTGCTCAGCAAATGAAATAACGGATACAAGTTTATCCGTCATACTGTCATTTAAAAGCTGAGAATGTAAGCTCTCGAATGATGTATGCACGCTGTTGTGCGACGCGATTGGAAGGCATGAAAGACGATTGAATTTAGTGAAAAATAGGTGGTCCGTTTTTTATGATCAGCTCTGTAAAGATTTGAAAGGGAAAAAATCGGGCAGAAATGTATGACTGCGAGCAAGTTTGAGAGGACAGCAATGACTGAGACGAGGCTGCGTTAGCACCCGATGCTGATAGTCACTGCTGTCCGAATTCAAGCATGCTCACAGTTACACTGTAGTGTGATTCTATTATAGTATCCTTTCGGTCAGGATTAGATGATACATAGACTGCAATGCACAGACATCATATTACAATGATACTACTATCGCTGTGTTTCTTTAAATAGTCTTTGTCGGTTTATTTCAATCATCCATCGAGTAAAAATAATGGAAACATAACTTATATTATCACAGCAGCAATGTAATTGCGGTCCTTTTGAAAGAATGGCCACAATGATAATGCATCAGCGCTACAAGCGCTCCATCATTACGACTTTCTTTAAATCGGACAGTAATCATTCATTGTTTGCGACTGACCGTTCTGAAATGCCCCACCGTGCACGACAATTGGGCATTGTTTAACAGAAAACATATTGCAGCAATCAAACTGCAACTTTCATTTGATCTTCTATGGTTGGAGGCAGCATGGAAGCAGATGTCTGCATTCATAAGCGACGCAACTTCGGTCTTGATCATGAACTGCCAGGTCTTGATGCAATGTCGTATGCGCTGACCTGCACTGGTTCAAAGCATTCTAATATTGCATCACCCATCCATGAGTGTGTCATCCACCCTATAAGTAGAGATCTTTGTTTAAAGAACATCATTTTTGACCTGAAAGCAAATATAGCCAACAGTCCAACCTCTATGACAAACTCCATTTGTACATGATCATTGAGCCTTTCTATTCATATACAAACCATTAAAGCAGTAGAAATATTGTTCCGGTCCGTGATATCAGCATGAAATGCATATGTTTATAAAACCCACTATTTTTTGAAACTATGCACATTGCGGACTAGGGGTCGCAATACCGGACCATTTTAATAAAACCGGTATTTCAGTATTTGAGCAACGATAAAACCAGTATTACCTGCATCACCGGTTACACAATGAAAACACGAAATGCTGTTTTTATACTTTTCATCGAGCAGATCTTGTTAAAGGTGACGAATGTACTAGGTAGGTGAGTACGTTATGTTAAAAATAGTCACAATCGTCGATGCGAGCACAAAATGAAGTACAATTCATCTAGTGCTCTGTTTGGCAGACGGCTGAGAAACCAATACTGGGGAAGACACTCTCTCCACTTAGAATATTTAGAAGACAATCGTAAATAAGCTGACGATGAAATCCTAACTTATCACTGTGTTCTGCTGGTGGGTGAAATTTCACTTGATATGAGTGGACTGCTGTTATCTTCCGATGGATTTTTGTGCAACGATCCTGTAATTATTCTTTCCAGATTTTCTTCCATTGTCTTAATCGCTTCTGCTGATATCTTATTCTCTATTTCTTCACAGGATTGGCGATCGATCTTGGAAATTTGTGGATCATTCTCTTCTTTGGTGCAATTCAATCTCTTCAGCAATTCGAAGCAGCATCTTTTCACAACAGTTCTCTTTTCGAGCATGGATTACAGGTTGTGAAGATATTGTATCATAACCGATTGTTTTGTGTAGTGATATTGAATTGTTCTCAATTCGATGGCTCTTTTTTCATTTCCAGCAGTAATTTGTGCAGCAAAATTGCACAATAGAAGCACAGCAGTAAGATATGCGGTATTTGGAAATTACAAAACCGGTTGTCCGTATTTCTGAAAAATAGAAAATACCGGTAAAACCGGCAACGGTAATACCGGATATTGCGACCCCTATTACGGACCGATATTCAGAGAGAAGTAAGATGTGGTGGGTAGGTTAAACAATTGGTACGCGCCATCAGATGTATTGTCTATTGCGAACCTCCATCCCGGTTCACAATATAGTCCGGGAGCTAGCGTGAAGTTGTGCAGGGAACGAGGTAGTACATAAAACTTTCACATAGCATAGCACACCTCTAACCTACTGCAAAACCTCGCGTCTGCGTCGCCGGATCTGATCATTTGCTTTTCAGAAATAGAGAGGATAAACACAATCCTATGTATCTCAGTGGTAAAATTGTGACATTTAAGGTGTTGACTCCAGTTTTTCGAATTTTTGCTCATAAAAGTTACACAATCTATTGGTATTTTTGGTTGAACTGGTTATTATAGAAATCATCTACAGATCATGATCATTTCAGTGACAGAGGATGAAGTGAAGTGGGGTTTTACAGACAGATATATATGACACTTTTCGTTAACGGTGTAATATCAACAATTTTCCTGAAATTTCTATGTTAAAATTTGCAGTTACACCAACGAAAAGTGTCTGTTTGTACACTTTACTTCATCCTCTGTCACTGAATGATAACTCATTTGAAAGATCATGATCTGTAGATGATTTCTAAAATAACCAGTTCAACAAAATACCAATTTGTGTAACTTTAATGAGCAAAAATTCGAAAAAATGGAGTCAACACCTTAAATGTCACAATTTTACCACTGGAAATACATAGGATTGTGTTATCCTCTCTATTTCTAAAAAGCAAATGATCTGATCCGGCAGACGCGAGGTTTTGCAGTAGGTTAGAGGTGTGCTATGCTATGTGAAAGTTTTATGTACTACCTCGTTCCTTGCACAACTTCACGCTAGCTCCCGGAGTATTACTGCATTGCTTACGACTACGTCTTCTTCCAACCAGACAACCACATTGAAGTTCCCTCTTGATTACTATTTTTCGTGTCCAGAAATGTCCGATTGTCGCACACGGTGGGGCATTGCAGATGGTTAGGCGTGTCATTACGATTAGTGGTGAGCAATGACGGAGGGGACATCGGGGATCTTTATGTCGGTCTGATTTTTGCAAACTCTACAATTCACGCGAGACAAATTTACTGAACTAGTTTCAACTCACTATTAACAGAGAACATAAACTATCCGAGTAATCTAGAGTGAAATAAGCAAGACATGGACATTGGACATGGAAATCGCTGAGTGATGAGCGTTCTTGACAGACAGTAAATGACACAAGCAATAGGTACAATGTCCAATTAAAAGTCACATGAAAAGATGAAGCTGACGTCATGAAAGTCTGTATTGAAGAACAGCTATTTATGAAAGAGAATGAGTGCAAAAAAGCACTAAAATAAAACTTAAGCTGCTTACGTCATGACACTGTCTACGCCAAAGATACAAAATTAACAGAGTTTAACCGAGAATGATCCACGAAGGAATGAAAAAGTTGAAAATTTTTGTCCTTTAATTTTCACTCTATTAATTCCTTTAAATTTTATCCTTTCGTTTATTGACCTTTTTCATTTCTTCGAACTTTTTTCTCGCTTAAACTGCGTCAATTGTACATCTTTGGCGTAAACAGCCTTGTACAAACGACACCTTGTATAAACAATCTTGTTTATACTAAACAGCACATTAAGTTAGCAGCTCTCTTCTATATAATCGAGCTTTCTCCATCCCATTCTCATTCCTTATTACTGACTGCTATGTCAAGTATGCTGAGTCTACAGTCTCTAAAGTTTGACTAGACCACGTTTACGGACCACAGAGAGCACTCTACCACAGCGCTACATCGCCGGTCTTATCGCTTTAGTTAGTGTTGATAAATTTTGCACTTATTGTTCTTTATGAACATTATTCGTCACTTCATGCCTTCAACTTGATTGATTCATTAGATGAACCTACAGAATTAAACAGATCGTCTCTTCTTCTAGTCCGGCATTCAGAACGAGTTTCTAAAGGGAATGACGCCGAAAATGAGATGGTGCGCACCCTTTGCCTACGACGAATCTGCGCGTCTGCCGAGTTCTAGTGAGTTCTTCTTCTTGTCAGACAGGATCAAAGAAAAACACATTTAAATCCAGTGGGACAGAGATCCAAGTTTTTGGCAAAACTGGGATTTTCAATGTTTTCTCTAATTAAGCTTATGCTAAGTCTAGAGCCACAATTTTTGACATGTGATGACACCTGGAATTCCTATCATGCTCATATACATAATCTTTGATTGTATCTTTGTCTATTAGGCCAAACACATTCAGATTTCATTAGTACATGTAGCATACCGCTGTAGTGGCAAACACAAAATTTTGGCCCATTTCAGGCACATTTAACCACATTCTCACATTGATAACCTATCAGAAGTATACTACCTATCATTATCACCTACACAGAATAGAAAATGACTTGAAGACATCACATTTCAAAGATGAAGACTTTTGTAGGCTCCCACTTTTCCCTTAATCAGAGAAAGCATAGAAAGCCTCATTTATACCAAAAACTTCGCTCTACTTCCCATTGTATTTGTGTGCTTTCCATTTATCGTGTGTATAGCTGAGCAGACACACAGATTGGTAGTAGCCATGCGGTGTACAGCAGCCTACACTTTCTGTGAAAATCTCATTTTCGGTCTCGTGCCTTTGCAGAAACTCGTTTTGACTGCTGGACTATTGCACAGAAGGAAAGCTTCGTATAACAAGTAGCCTATAGGTAATGCCGATGAAATATGTTACAATCTGCTAAAATAAAAACCCAATACAATAGTACAATGAGCAACCAATTCAACAATGAACACGCCAAATTTTGCGGTTCAGTCAAAACATTTAAGTGACTGTTAACAGCTGGATCACACAGCAAAGAGACACAGACGATGTCACGTTTTCCAGAGAAGTTTGTGGACGATATTCGTGCGCGCTCTGTGTTTTTCAATAATTATCGGAAGGACTAATACCATCGATTTGTGCACAATGATTTTAATTCTTCGAATCTAAAGGAATTTGTGCCGAAATGGATACAAATAAGGTTTAAGCTACTTGTACGAGTAGCCTAGATATAAGGCCTACTTGATATTGCAGTAAGGCTTTGTATACGTAGCAGAGTATAAAACTGGATCACAAATTTATCAGCAAACCCGGGCTAATAGATCTGCTTTATTATAAAACATCACAGTTATCTATTGAGTATGCATATACGAGTAGAACGCAATGCTTTCAACCTAGCAATAAAGCAATATTGTTCTTTTTGCAGAATAATACTTTTGAAGTAAAACATTACCATGGTCAGAAATTTATCACTGATGAAGATTAACAAAATCCAGTTTTTCAGCACATTTTCATTTAGAAATCAATTTAGAAACTGTAATATGTAATCTGTTTTGTTATAATCTGCGTTCACACAACCAGTGCACACTTCCAAAGCAACAATTTGATGAATATCAACGATGTATTCTGAATAAACATGAATGACGAGAATTTACATCAAATTGCATAGAAGCTGATACAAAATTCGTCACAAATTTCCTTTGTCAAAGTAGGCAGTACAAAATGAGATCAGCTTCACTTTATGCTTTTTATCATGTCAAAATTCAATGCCAAAATGATTTCAGTATAACGTGATAAACCTGTCCTGAATAGTAAAAACATTATGACAATGTAGAAAAAGACAATTAATGGTTAGATCAATGCTCTTAGCGCTGTCTATTGACAAGCGAAGAAATGATTGCAACATTACATGATTACAGAAGTGGACTTATGAAATGTAGGAAAACGATAGTAATAAATCATCTTATTATTTTATCAAATATTTTGCTCTTATATATTATATTGTTGTCAACAATGAAATGCAAACGCTGCGAACTCAATATCCCTGCTCATTTTTCAAGGCTCTATTTTTTAAGTTAAATGTCAGTAAAGATATTGTATCTGCTGACAGCTGAAAAAAATACCCAAACTTAAGGAGTTCTTTTTCGCATGATGTCGACAGAACCATATCTGCTACAATTACGAAAATCAGTGTTGAACAGAGATCATCTGCTTAAAAGCAGTCACGCAGCTGAACTATGACCATTTTCGCCAGTAGGACTGCATTAACGCAGTCTCCTAAATTAATGAATCGGTCTGCCATCAGAAGAAAGTGTACGGCAACCATTGAGAAAGGGCGAACGATTGTTCAATAGTTCACAATCTCGTGCATTTATTTGTTCATTTGTTTTAACCAATGCTCATTTTTAGTGATTTTTTGTCTATTTATACATATATCTCCTCTCTGCAGCGAAACAATCACATCATCAATCAGTTGCTGCATTAGACGATGCGGAGAATATGCAGACCGCACACTTGAAATCTTACGAACAAAGAAGGCCTACATAAAAACGAATGCCAAGTGAAAGTTAGTCGAAAACATACATGGGCATGCGCGGTCAAAGCATTGTGCACAGCGGATTGACTCCAGCGAAATATTTGTAGCTGCGAATGCGTGTAGGTCATCATTATGCTCGGACCTCTGCTGTGGAGTGGATTGAAAATGTACATGACAATACACGGACTTGCAGAAGGCGTTGAACGACGAAGGCCCTGTCGGTTGCAATCATTTTCTTTTTAGGTAGGACCAAAGTTGAATTTTCGAAAGAGATTCTTTGTCTTTTTTAACATCTTGAAATTATGGCTAAAATATGTTGTAAGTTTGCTATACAATACAATTTGAGACACTTTTTCTGATTTGATTCACGAATACATCAATATCTAATATTGTTGTCATGGTCAGCCTTCGC
Organism: Prostheceraeus crozeri; assembly: GCA_907163375.1. NCBI lineage: Eukaryota > Metazoa > Platyhelminthes > Polycladida > Euryleptidae > Prostheceraeus > Prostheceraeus crozeri. Next base: position 216,947 of record CAJQUW010013687.1, on the reverse strand, counting down.
TTTCACAAATATTCTTAGATAGTGTGAGATAGTAAATTAAGCAAGGATTCGTCACGAGTACATCAGGACTCTATTGCAGCAACAAAGTCTGTTCGAGCATCTTGATGAAAGACTGAATGATGAAAGTCACAAAATATAACGTCAATCTTGTATAATCATCAGGTATACGTCACACTTTTAAGGGCTGGTTTATGCTTCCCGCGTATTGAGAACGGAGATAGCTCCTGAAAACTCAGACACACCCGTTTTACGGAAACCTCACAAGTCAGCGTAAATTCTTGTATGATACGGAGACTCTAAAATACGGATGCATGCTGATAGCTCATCTAAACATTCGTATGAAATGGAAGTTTGATATCCTGTCATAATCTTCATTTATCTCGTCGAGTATTTACGATTCGATATCTTTGGTGATGTCATCGCTCCAGCTTCAATCTCATTGGTTCACAATCAAACTTCAGTCGACTGAAATACGAAGATGTCTGCGTATCTTGATTTTCGAGCCTCCGCTTCATGTCTGCTGATCAAAAAATACGGAAAGGTCAATGTTTTTGCATAAAATCTCTCGGACACATGTCCGTAGTTTGTAAAATTATTCCCAGAGACGTCTCCGTACAAAAACAGAGAAAGTATAATCCAGGCTTACGTCACTATCACAATTTCCATGAAAGTCAAATTTTAGAGATGCAAATAATCTAATCCACAGGAATGGGCAAATCTTGATTACAATAAAAATCTGGCATTTCAAACCAGAAGCATCTTGGTTCAGCTGACTACAAATTTTTGCAGATTTCACAAATAGAAACACAATAGGAATGTGGTGGTTGTCTTTCAAGTACGTCGTTCTGCAGTGATTTTGAATTCATTCGGCACCTGCACACCCCCAACAGTCGCTCCTTTAGCGATCGATTCAAATGTTTGATCACCAGTTAGATGTAATGAGATTTTAAACTTCTGAATGATACTGGACAGGAAAACAAACACCTCATTCCTGGCTAAATTTTCACCTAAACAAACTCGACGCCCGATAGAAAATCCGATAAATTTGTCATTCATGCAAAATTTACCATCTTCATCAAGAAAATTGCCAGGATCAAATTCAAATGCATTTTTCCAAGATGATTTCTCACGCATGATACTTTGAATGTTGACAAATAACACGCAATCTTTGGGAATCTTGTATTTTCCGACCATAATATCCTCTGTAGCAGTGTGAGGTAAGGACAGACCAGCTATATTACCGAATCGCAAAATTTCGTTCACAACAGCTTTGGTGTAATCCAATTCGTTCGAATGGGAATACTTGATTCTTACCTCTGTTCCCAACCGGGACTCGATCTCATGAAACATGCGCTCTTGAATGTCAGCATAATATCCGAGGAATAGCAATCCCCATTCTAGAGTCATTGTCGTTGTGTCTGACCCGGCAAGCAATAATTCAAAAATCGTGAAACGTAGATGTTCATCACTTAATTCCTGGGAGGCACTGTCAAACGATGAAAACCTTGGACTATCTTTGTTCAGAAGATAGGCGTCTATAAAATCGTGGGCTTCAGTTTTTTCAGCTATTACTTTATGATGCTCTTTTATTCTTTGGGATAAATATGCCATTACACGATCAAAACAATCAATAGCTTTATGATAAGGGGCAAATCTATGTAAAAGTGATTTACGGTAAAAATTCTTGAGGAATGGAAACAAAATGACCCATTGGAAGGGACAGGCCAAAAAATCACTCATGTCTTTTAGATAACCATCAAACTCCTCATCTTCCTGGTGAGGGGCATATCCAAATAATAGACTGCTGATTACATCACCAACCGCACGATTAAGAAATTTGCAGGGATTGAACGGCTTTCCGTTGGTATCTTCAAATTTCTTCTCCAGATAAGTCATTTCACTTGAAATCAGACTGTCAATTATTTTCGACTTTCCAAGACCGAAGTCCTTCAACACCCGTAGAGAAAATCGACGTGTATGCTCCCATGAATCGTTGTTGACGATTCCCACTCGGTGTGGATTTATAACACTTTGTATTATCATATACGGTCGATCAGAAGTAAGAGCAGATTTATCAATGAAGAGATCACGGGATAATTTCATTGTATTAACCAGAACGAGTGTACGATTATGAACTCTGAAAGCACTGAGACCAGGAGATCCATTTTCTTTATCTATTTGAATAGCAAGATTTTGCATTCGCTTTCCGAGTAACCAAGGAATACATCCAATTAATGGCAGATTAGGAAGACCGGGAGGAAGATCTTTGCCAGCCTCATACCACCGATAAATATGAAATCCAATGTAAATGACAATAAATGACACCAATATCGTTATCATTATAATCTGAAAATATGAAAAATGTCAATATTAAATTGTGCACAATTACAACTTTTCGTTCACAACATGCATTTTTTCAAAACTGACCACACGTTTTTGATTAATGCATGAGTATGAGATGCAATGTAGTCGTGATACCTGTACGTCATACATATGTCCACAACAATGAAAGGCATAACTCCGAAAGAAATCATGCATCTATGAAAAAGAGATCTTTTTTCCTTTCATCAGTTTACGAACATAGGTTATTCTTTTTATAGTGATCATGTTTGAAGATAGTGATAATGATTTTAAAAACTTTTATCTAAATCCTACTGAACTATGTAACATGATTTTGAGTCACAGAACTAAATATTTTGTTTATCTGCTTCGGTTTGCTAGAAGTGTGATTAATACGAAATTGACGGCACATCGAGGAACTTATTAAGTGGGCAAAAAGGAATTCCTAATACCTTACAGAGATAGGAAAAAAGTCGTGCGTCGCTTGCGGATTAATGTGAGTTCCAGCAAAGTGCTTCGATTGCCAAAATTCCTTCAGATTCGAAGAATTCAGATCACTGCGCACAAGTTTTCTCCATAATATTGTCCATTCCGATCATTATTAGAAAAAGTAGCAGGCGCACGAAAATTAGTCCACTTGATGTTTTCACATCCTCTCCTTGGCATTTCTCACTGTATAGTGCATACACTGAATCGAATGCTGGCCAGACGATGTGTGTTTTGGTGTGTGCGGTGATATCACAGCACGCACGCCTCTCTCAATGGCTCTGGTGTCCTCTGCTGACAGCTTATTGTTTGCCATTTCCAATAGCAAGCGATACACGAATTATCAATTCGAGAAGGGGCAAGTTGTCTAATTCTGTGATGTGACATTGCGATATTAAGGTTACATATAACCCTTCCTTTCTAGGAAACCTAAGCGAGCGCCCGATGAATCTAATTCTGTGTTTTGTAAATGTCAAGTAAGTGAATGCAATTCTGCAATTCAACACATATTTTATGAATTGCGATGAAATCGTTTGTTTTTTATCATTAAAATGTGTAAATTATTCAATGCAAGAAATAATTTCGATTGTAGAAAATGCACGATATACATAATAATCAATCATCTGACGTGAACTTACATACTGCGATGATTAGCCGACATGTCAAAATTAATTTATATCAAATTTTAAGTTTAGAATTGATATCTGAACTCATCAAATAATTGTTTTCAATAATTAACGATAAGAATTTTTTAATACAATTTTCATCTAGTTAATAAACATCATTTTCTCATCTTTCATCAATTCAAAGTAGGCACCTCGATCAAAGGTTAAAAGGCAAATTGAAAAGTTTTTCATTGTTCAACTAAAATGGCATGACATTGGTATGAGCAGTTTGACGGTGGTTGTGTAAGTTAAATAGACGTAACTTTAGCTAACCTATACCAAATGTCATGGCTCCTATTGATGACAGTTTATATTTTTAGGGTCCAAAGTTTGCGCAATTTTAGTAGCTACTTCGCGTTAGGTAAAATTGAAGGGCACAGACACTACGCTTTCAGGACGTGTTTCAAATTAGGTAAGTGATTAAATGTCAAGTAGCCAAAACTCGTGTAAATCGTTAATTAGTCCTATATTTTTCATAATTTCAAATCCAATCGCAAGAAATGAGCCATACAACCCTCACGCGATGTTTGAGCTGATCTCCTTCTGTACTCACTGACCAATGGTCATTTAAAGGTCGGAAAGTGCTAAATATTACTTAGTAAATTACGCAATCAAATGATTATATAAGGGGATGCGCTCAAACTTGGCCTGAGTATTGTAAAACTTGGCGCGATGATCCCTTGGGGTACAAGAGAAATTGTATGGCTCATTCCTCGCGATCAGTTATAGTTTGGATTTGTAATGAGTTTTTGGTTAATTTACATTTCATCACTATAAATACATTGCCAAAGTGAAAAATTAGTATTTCACTTTTTTTTGCTGATATTTGCTAGATGCATGGACTAATTCGTAGCGTGCGTAATCAATAAAATCCCAGTTGTCTGCGGCTTGCGACCAATGCAAGCATTACATCGATCACCTGTTCCTAAAAGACTATTTAGAATTAAGATAGGTCAATATCGCTATTACTTTCTACCGATTTTTTGTCATTAAAAGGCTGTTTGACTTGCGATCCGGTTCCACATCTTTCCAAAGTTGTGCTTTTAGCAGGAGCGCGAATCAAGTGTATTGGCTTAAATGATACATCTTATTGAATTGATGCTGGCATGGACATGCAGGCTATGGAAAACAAACATTTTGGTAGTTATTAGAACATTGTACTCATGGATGAATCATACTACATGTACTGTAAATAAATGGTGGAGTAGATAAATTCTGAGTCCCGAGTAAAGAATTGTGAATCAAAAATTCACAAAATAATATCAAGAATTTAAAAAGGAAAGTTACGATTCTCGGTCAATTTTCGATTATCTGCAGATCGATTTGATCACTGAACTCCAGATGAGATAGCCGAAGACTGGTGTGGCATTACATAGTCTTTGGAAGTAGATTTAAGTTCCCGATAAAGCGGCTGGACAACGACTGCAAGTTAATACAACTATCAACGGCTTCTATAGAGCAGACAGCACGGATCCCTCCTTATCTCTCTCACAAAGCAAGAATTGTTGTTTCATCTTCTGAAATAATCATAAAACTACTTTTCTTTGACGCCACTGATGTGAGCTTTTATGGAGAAGATTTTACACCAACAAAAAAGTATCTCAAATTTTCAAAATTGGCTTATTTTTGAACTGAACAAATATTGTGACAAATGCACATACATAGTTTAAACATGCAAGATAAAACTTTTTATGAAAGAAGACATTATAATTCCTTTCTCATGGATTTCTACTTTGAGCAATATAAAAATGCTGTATCTCTGCAATGTGCATTTATCACAATTTTTGCTAAACTTATAACTAAGACAATGTCGAAAAGTTTCTTTTTAAATGGAAAATTGGTGCTCGCACAAATCTTTTCCGTACAAGATTGTAAACGCATTATCATAAACCTATATTTTGCATCGGCATAATGCAGAACTTAGATCTATTTGAACTGGAATGCAGTGATCAAAATGATCTGCAGAATGTCTTGAAGAGCTGCGGAATTCGCTTGACCATGATAATACTCTACTCAATAATATGCAATTTAACGCTTCAGAATATCCTTCTATTGTCACTAAATGAAAGAATTATTTTCTCCAGCGATTATGAGTAGGTTAAATTGCACAAGAAAACAGTAAATTCTAAGTTTTATTTCAGCAGAAAGGGCATATCAGCAACCAATCATTCAAAATATGTCTAAACAATTTTCAAATGCGTTATCCATTAATCACGATCAATTTCAATGAGCATCAAATGTACAACACCTATTCGTTAAGTAACAAATTATCATCTGAATGACTGCTGACATCATATTGCCGGCACTGACGCAATCGCTTGACGCAGGAATTGAGTTCAATGAATGACACATGCTATGAATAACAATTCGACATAGTTATGCGTTCACCTAAATTGATGCAGTTGCGTACTTCAATTGCCGGTTTTAACATAAAGGCATTAAATGAAGTCATAAATATAAGAAATTTCATGGTGTTTATTAAGATCAAAAACAGCTCAACGCGACAGATTGACGAGCGATGCAAAAATAATGTCATCTAAATGGGAAAACGTCGCGAAATCCCTTACTTATAGCAATTTTCTTGCTCAATCGGTTTCGATTGGAATCCTTTGTTATTTGCAAAGTTCCTACCTTTCTGAGGAGATATTAGCACGAGGAGCTTGATCTAATTTATTCACATCTACTCATTTATGCATACAATGACATAGAATGGCTGTCTTTCAAGTCAAGCTGTAGCTCTACCGAAAATGATTTAAGGCAAATAAACAAGATCATGGCATGTTAAGCCTTTAAAGACGAAATGACGACAGAGGTAACTACAGAGGCCTCAAGTTGCACAATCAAGAACTTAAAAAAGTGATAAAAAGTGTCAAGTGAGTTAATGCAATTCGGCTTCTTGCAGGAACGTGCGACATCAAATTTCATCTTGCGACAGCTGTATGAAAGGTTTGCTTGGAAACGAAAGGAGCTGTATTTCATTATCGTTGACTTCGAGAAAGCGTTTTATCAGGTACCGACAGAGGCGCTATCGTGGTACTGACGGTAAGTGTTGAGAAATTGATCATTGGACTATGGATCAGTTCGAACTATTCACGCCATGTATGGGTGCACAAAATCTAAGGTCAGATTGAGTGGTGGTCCCAGTGCTGAATTCGGTTATATTTGGTGTAGGCATACATCAGGGAACAGTTTAGAGCCCTCTCCTTTATGTGATTATCATTTCTCGCGAATTTCGAGCAGGTTGTCCGCATCAACAGCTGTATGCAAATGATTTGGTTATTTCGGCAGACTCACGTAAATCCTGCAATGCGTAAACCAGGATGATCGTCCATCAAAGCAGGAATGCGGAGTCCTATCATTTTGGTAGGACTCCGGGACTCCGACTCTGCATCCCTGCATCAACGGACACAGATTTCCGTGCAATGCATGCAGACGAGGGGGGGAGAGAAACTCGATTTACTGTGTCGGCTGCCAGAGATGGATTCATCACATCATGTTCAGGGATTCTAGGAAATGTCGTGGTGAGGCCTCTCCCCCGCTAATGACAACTACCCTTGTCCAGATTGGCCAGGATCAGTGTGAGGTTACTCCAAATTATTGTTATCTCGGAGATATACTTGGTCAAGCGGTGGCTGCAGTGATGTTGTCATTATTACATACAGTCATGATTACATAGAACAATTCTCGAGAGCCCCTTTCTAGTCTTACGAACAGCATCATTCTGTTCAGAACTCGAGGCCATGTTGTCAACATGTGTGTACGAAGTGTGTTGGTCTATGCGAGTGAGACGTGGCCAATCACCAATGAGGACCGTAATCACTTGAGTAGCACCGACAATGCGAAGATCAGATGGATCTGTTCAAACGACTACCTGATCGGGTACCTACAAGACCTTTGGGAGACGGCTTGGGATTAATGAATGGGAAGCGGTCATTCAATGAGGCCGATTAGTGACTTTGCCAATCGGCCGGTTACCGATTAAGCAGTTGAAGGCAGCTGGTAAATGTTTCAATTCACTTGAGATCGACATTTTCGTTATGCTGAACCGAAGCTGGGTTCCGGGGGATTCCCTAGTTTCCGTGAGGGGGAAAGGATCCTTGAGCAGGGCGGTCGGTTAGAATCCGCGCGATATTCACTGAAGACCCATCTCATTTTCTTCAGACATTTTGTAATATTCGTAGTTTTACTTAATAAACTATCTCTCAAACACAGCTGATGTCTTGGGCTGTCTAAATTAATCCCGAACGTTGCTTGATGACCAGTTTGACTATATCAAGTCAGATGAAGATAAAATGTTCTGCAGGTGATTAATTCCCTTTCACTGTTGCAACGAGTAACAGTCGCCAATTACATTCCAGCATGCTCAGCAGCTCACGATTGATAACTATCTCGAGAGGGAGACAGCGAGATAATGATTGAATACGCGACATTATGTAGGAGTGTCACCTTTGTCAAAACCAAAAGTCAACAAAGAGCTGTGATACCGAAACGTTGAAGAAGCCACAGCCAGACAGCAGAAATAGAGAAAATTAGTGGAATTCAATTAACTTAACAGTTGTGCAACTTGCATTGATACAATGAACATTTCCTCTTGAAAAGGATGATAATAAAATGAGTACACTGTACTGAGAAAGTAAATACTACACATTGAATTGAGCATGATAAAATGATTTCAATAGATATAGAGGATAGCCGTTAACAGGAGTTGACGATTGTTCATCCTGTTGATCAGACCAGAAGGCTGATGATGAAAAAGTCTCCTTGCTTTTCGGCGTAATAATTGTAATTATATGTAAAAGAAAATTTACAAGGTCCCGACGCGTTTCGCGAATTCTCGCTTTGTCTAGGGACGATCGTGAAGAGGACAAACTGACAGTCAAACTCGTCTTAAAATAGATGATGGTGAGTTGGATTTAAAATACGGTCATTTCATGCTTGCGATTCAGTGAGGGACAAATCATCTTTATGTGTCTCGCTTCTGACAGTCTCGTGTCTAGCGCGTCACTGCACTTTTCCAGGATGTCTAAGTCATAGTCATCAATAGATACCAGGCCATGCTGCGAATGTCACGATCGTCCCTAGACAAAGCGAGAATTCGCGAAACGCGTCGGGACCTTGTAAATTTTCTTTTACATATAATTACAATTATTACGCCGAAAAGCAAGGAGACTTTTTCATCATTTTCAATAGATAGTCTACGAAATGATATCGGATACGTCAAAATAGAGCCTGGGGTATGCCTAAACAAATTCAATGATAAAATATCTAACTAAATTTCTCAAGCCTGTCAACTTCTAAACTAAGAATCTGACGGACCAACATAACGAGTAACTTGTGCGCAAAAATCTGGATTCTTCGAATCTGAAGAAATCGTGACAATCGAAGTATTTTGATTGAATTCACAGCAATCCACAAGCGACGTACGACTGTTTTTCCTATTTCTGTAAGGTATCAGGAATTCATTTTTGCCCACTTATTAAGTTCCAGCGTGTGCCATCGTTTTGAACTAGTCTTCACTTATAGTAAACTGAAAGAGTTAAACAATTTAATTCTGTGTACCTATATTACGATATCACACAAACATTATTCAGAATAGATAAATCAGTAATAGTGTCAGTTTTATGCTACAAATTGCGCATCCCCAAAAATAAAATTGACAGATTATCATGCCTTACAATATTGCTCGATACATTTGCTCATTTGGATACGAAGCTACAGTATTTTTTCTGCTGAATGTATACAGAGACTGTAGTAGAGACTAAGTAGCAGATAATTCATAATTTACATACATTTTCAAAAATCCGTATTTGAGTTGCATTCAGAACCACTTAGCTATGACAATGCAATCAAACATACTCCCAACATTGTCACGTCTTCATGCGATGTGTGTATTATATAATATACTTATAATGAATTACATCAAGAAAAGTATTTATGCACTTCAAGCCTTGGAAATATCTTCAGTGACAAATGTTGACTTCGCAAAAATTTTGGGATTTATGTTCAACGCAGAATGGACCTGGTCCCAACACAGGTTGCCTCATAAGTTTTGCCTCCAAATGTTTAAACAGCAATCTCTATCGAAAAATTGTCCTCATTGTTGCTTCCGTCCGTTGTTGTTTGTGCTGGTGATGGACGCCATCTCAAAAGACACAAGTGCTGCTTTACCTTGGGATGTGCTATATGCTGACGACATCGCCATTGTGGCAGAGAGTGAACAAAGACTGCAGCAAAAGATTTCAGAATGGAAGCACGGATTCGCAGAGAAAGGACTGAAAGTTAATGCGTCCAAATCAAAAGTGCTCATTTCGTCAGTGGGTGGTAGTGAGGCAGAGCCATCAGGAAAGTTCCCGTGTGCGGTATGTAAGCAAGGAGTAGACCAAAATTCAATAAGATGCATTCAATGTGTTCTGTGGGTCCACCGTAAGTGTAGTGGCATTAGTGGCAGTCTACGACTACAGCATATGAGCTCCAAGTTCAAGTGTAAGCGATGCAGAGGCTAAGTGATAGAACGTCCTCAGCCTGCCAACCTATTGGCCGACGGTGACGAGCTTGAGATAGTTTCATGCTACTCCTATCTTGGCGAAGAACTAGAGGCAGGTGGTGGAGTAGGTGCTGCTGTCAATAGAAGAATTCGATGCGGCTGGGCAATCTTCAAGGCGTTGATGCCGATCCTCACCTCACGTGATCCGTCCCTCCACATGAAAGGAAGAGTATATGATGCCTGTGTCCGGAAGGGTATGATATACGGAAGCGAAACATGGGCTCTGAAAGTAGAGTCAACAACGTCTGGAGAGGATGGAAATGCGCATGGTAAGGTGGATGTGTGGCACGAAGCTAAGTGACAGAAAGCGAAGTGACGACTTGAGGCATATGCTTAACGTCGAAGCAATATCCGATGTTATCGTGCGAAACCGACTCAGATGGTTTGGCCACGTGATGCGAAAAGAGCCCGAAGACTACGTCCGCCAAGTTGTGACATGGAAAGTAGAGGGAAGAAGAAGAAAAGGTCGACCTCGGAAGACATGGAGTGACTCTGTTGCCGCTGATCTCAAGCAGAATGGTCTCAAAACGGATGACGCCAACGATTGTCAACGCTGGCGCTCTGTGATCCACAGCATTGGGAAGAATCGTCCAACCCTACGAAGTCGGAGAAAACGGACGTTAAACGCATAAGTATAAGTAAGTAATTTGCTTACAGTGCTCTCGTAAGGTCGGTCAATGAGTATTGCGGGCCTCTTTTGATTGGCATTACTACAACGGATTCAATTGGTTTGGAGGCGCTTCAAAAACAATTTCACCGAATTGTGTGTGGAAAACATTGTGCTGATGAGTGTTTGCCTACTTTGCAATTGAGACGTGAGGATCTTTCTCTGCGACTTTTACTGAAAATCATGTGATGATCACTTGTTGCATGATCTTTTACCAGCTGTTTTTCCTACTGGTAGATTTATTCTCCTTACTCACAGTACTCAACGTCTCGCACGGCGCTTCTTTGTTGATGCATGCGTATTATTAAATAATTACATTGATATATCATTGTACAAATATTATTAATAATGCGTCCCATGTCGCTTATCGAAGTCATATTCCATCAATTTCCAACCGATATTCAATGGTTTTTGAAGTAATTTCTTTAAAATAAAACTCAAATTTAAAATGCTACTAATAGCAATAAGACGTTACTGCGGTGTATTATTAGTTTGCATGATTAAGTGGAACACTGATCTGCTTGAAAGAATATCTCGCAAGGTGCATAATAGTCATTGTAACTACTCTGATTTTCCTGCTATTAGATGAAATACAGAAGAGGTCAACGATCTTTAATAGTGTACTTACAGATGACTGAATCAAACCATGTTCTCCATAACTTAATACCACGAAAACTTATCTATTCCGGTGGATGCGAGGATAGTGTGGAATACTCTGAACCGTTTTTGTTCAGTTTTTCTTAACAAAATAAACTAAACAACCCATGCAGCATTGATATTTGCTACTTTTTCAGGTGAGAAGTTTATAGTTTCGAATAACGGGTTTGAATCCATTGCTATTTATCAGAGGAGTCCCGTCAAAACAGATCTATGTTTTATACGCAGTTTATTGCGAGCACTTTCGGACACCACCGGAGTCCATCTTCAGGCGAATGAAATGACAAAATTGGCATAGATGAAAAGAGTTCACAGGGATGAAGTTTATCACAGTAGAATGCTATGAAAACATGATAAGACCAGACTACTTCGACAAAATTAAAACAGTAAGATGATGCGAAATCGAAATAAAAGGACGGAAGAAAATCAAAGTAACTAGCTGTGAAGATACAAAACAGAAAAAAGGGGCACAAATTAAGTCAAAAATCCCAGGCCGCACTCAAGAATGCTTCACTCGATTAGATGAATTGAGACGACGTGACCATAAGGACTCTTTCACAATCCGTTTCTTCCATCTTGGTTCTCTATCAATGACAGTGATACTATGAGTGTCTATATTATGGTTGCAAAAAACTGAGTGTTGGGCCAATTCAGAGCGAGAAACATCTTTGTCTCGAATAGCACGACAATGTTCTTTCCGACGCTGCTCAATGGGGCGAGCAGTCTCACCCACATAGACCCAGTCACAATCAGCCTCCTCACATGTAATTTTATAAACAGAACCAAGTAAAGTGGCGGGCTCTGGTCTCTTCCTAACAAGAAGGGAACGGAGGGTAGTCCTCGGCTGCAAGGTTGCTTCCACATCAACTTCTCTAAAAACCGTCGCGATCTTTTCAGACACTCCTCTGATATATGGAATCGGGTGTCTAAAAGTCTTATTCTCACAGTCATTAAGGCTGGATCTCTGTAACCAGCTCCGATTAAATTCAGCTTCACTGCAGCCATTTCTCAGTAAAGCACTTCTCAGATGCTGCCTCTCACCATCAATTGTTGTTGTGAGCAAATAGACTTTGCTCTGCAAGTCAAAGAATTCACGACTCCCTTAAACACAGACCGTGGATGAGAAGACTGACGGTGAAGGTAACTATCAGTGTTAGTCCGCTTACGATAGACTGAGAAAGAGAAGGCACCACTTTCACGCTGTATCAAAACATCTAAAAATGGTAATTTACCATTCACTCTAATTCCTTGCTGAATTGAATCGACGGATTGAAGCTGTTGAGGAGGGATACAAACTCATGAAATTCTTGTAGACTGTGTGTCCAGTTTGAAATAACGTCATCAACATAGCGCAACCATAATGTTGGAGGATAAACTCCAAAAGATAGTGCATGGTTCAAGGCCATCTCTTCAAATCGTGTCATGAACAAGTTAGCCGCTACAGGGCCAAGGCTACTGCCCATTGCTACGCCATCCGTTTGTACATACATATGCTCGCCAAAACGAAAATAGCATGAGGTCAGGACAATTTTGCAAAGCTGTACGATTTCTTGAACAGACCAAGAGCTCCTATCAGCAAGGCTGTCATCATTGATAAGAAGATCAGCAAAAACTCAATCGTTTCATTCAGCGCGACATTTGTGAAGAGTGAGTCAACGTCTAATGACTCAAGAAAACCATCCAAATATTCAGGACTGTCTATCTTATTAATGAGAAGTTTATGATTCGTCAAAGAGCTATTTGACGGTTATTTGCTTCGTCGGGCAATTTAGTTTTCCCACTGATTGTGATAAATGAATTGTTGTCTTGAGAGGAGTTTCAAGGGCAGGGTCACATGCAGAGCGGTTAAATAGAAATGGAAAGGAAAAAAATCTTTAATTCTTATTTCTGCGAATTGAGCGCATTTTGCGAACTTCCCAAATTTTAAACTGGCTCGAAAATTTCCCAGCTTGCATCATATCCCTCCGATCTCAATACGAGAAGCTCACATTTTAACTCGAATCATATTTTATCTCGAACAAAATTAGAGCCTCCAACCAGCTAGCGTGTTCTACTGCACTTCTCCGCGATTCTAGCGTTTCCACGGTCGGTATGAAGCCTGATCTACAAAAGACTTGTACCATTTATTATGAGCCTTGTAATCATGATACTAGACTGGAGTAACAACAGGTGCAGTTTCTTAACGAAAGTTGCAGGATAAGGGCTAGCTGCACGAATCTGCTCAATTACTCAGGGCTACCACTCTTCCTGTTTTTTTAGAATAGACTAAGTAGTGAGAACATGTTTGGCCAAGGAACAAATAATTTGGGTTTTGAACTACTTTAGATTTTGAAGGGGCCCTCTTGAGATCGCGAGTGGAGCCTTTAAGATTGTGAAAGGCATTTTAAGATCGCGAGGGCCCCTTTTGAGATTGTGCAGTGGCACTTTAAGATCGTGAGGGGCCCTTTTGAGACTGCGTAAGGGGCCCTTTTGAGACCGCGAAGGGGCCCCTTTTGGATCGTGATGGGGCCCTTCTGAGATTGTGAACCGCCCCCTTTAAGATCGTGAAGGGGCCTTTTAAACTGCGAAGGGGTCCCTTTAAGATCGTAATGGGGCCCTTTTGAGATTGCGAAGAGGCCCCTTCAAGATCGCGAAGGGGCCATGTTTAGATTTTGTGAAGCAGCCCTTTGAGATTGTGAGCGGCAACTGTTTTAGTTTTTGAAGATCTCTTTTTAGATATGAATAGACCTCTTGAGATTGTAAAGGTCCTGTAGGATTGAGACCGGCACCCTTAAAGATAAGAGCATATGAGGCCTTTTTTTAGATTATGTAGGACTCTTCAAAATTGTGAACGGGACTGTGCAGAATGTTAGGGGACCTTAAAGACCCTGCAATTTTTAAGGATAATCAGATTCAAAGCAGATGTTTTCTAAAAATCCGCTTGACTCTTGAGCAAAAGATTCTTCAACAAGGGAGTCAGTGATCCTTTCGTCAATCCTAAGAAACTGTACGAAACGCAAGTAATCAAGGTTTTGAAATAAGAAGCAAATTTAGGTGGGAATGCTTGATGAAAAAGTTATAATAAGTAATTAAGGAGTGTATTATGAATTCAGTTCTGATTGCTTTGATGCTCTCCAAAACGTATCTTTCAAGAAGCGTCTGCCAGAAAAATATGAAAGAAAAATCTACTATAAGGTTTCGGGAACACAAGGGAGTGACGAAGGAATATTTTGTACGATCACTTGTTGCAAAAGCGGCTAAATGTCGGCGAAGACACCAGCGAAAATTGAAATCTCGCAAACAACCGCAGAAGTGACAAGGATTTCTTTTCGTGTTGATTTTGTTTTTACTTATGCCATGGCGGCTCAACCTTTATCAAATAGCTGTCATAATCTTGTTTGAAATCCAAAAGTTGTTCTTAGATGCAATTGTTTTTTATGATGTTTGAAGTACAAGAGATGAGAGTAAGGTTTGATTTGAATCATTGCCGGAGCTACAAGTACTGATGAAGTTTCTTCAGGCCGAACTACAAGCGTTTTTGACTTTTTAGCCGCCATCAGTGCAGTAAATCAGCAACTCACTCCACAGACCTTCGGTAGGTGGATGTTCTTTAAAATCCAACTCCTCACCTTCGAGCATGAAGTGCAAACACGAATTAGCAATTTGCAATGGTGTTTGCAAATTTCAAATTTTAGAAACGAAGTCTACAGAATGAGATTTGAACTGCATGTATTTCATTAAATGTAGATGTCTGTATTTCGGATGATGATTTGTTTGCATGTCAGTTACTGATTCTTCACAGGTATACTGCACTGATGACGGCTAAAAATCTAGAAACTTTAGTATTTCCCGTGATGGATTCTATCAAATGTTGCTCTCATCTCATTTCAGATTAAATAGTATATTAAGTTGCATGGCTTCTGTGATGTGTAATATTTGAGCACAATATAGAACTCCGTTTTCTCATATTGAGCAAATGCGATAGTTTATAGGCGTCAATTCATTCTGTGTGACATTGATTCAAAATTAATTTGTTTATGTAAATTGGCGGGTTCTCAATGATCATTTTAAACTTACTGATGCAATAGCAATTAGCGGCTCAATGATTAATTTAATTTCTGCAAGTTAATTATGATTCAAAGAAAAACATTTGCTAACACGAGTACAACTATAACATTTATTTTCTACTTGCTCACCATTTGTCCGAACGTAATCTAATTCTTCAGTCAACATCACAAGAGCATGTCTCCACCCAATCGCTCGTCGATATGCAGAAAGCGGTGCAAAGCTTTGTTTTTCAGTTTATCCAAATGAATAGGATGACTCTGATGCACCATTTCTTAAACATGCCCAAAAGAAAAAAGTTACAGGGGATTGAATCTGATGGTATCGGAGGCCATTCCAAAGGCTCTCATGACGGTCAATGCAGGATTTAGCAAAATTGCTGTTTAAATAATTTACGATGGGTCTGTAATAGTGCGCTGGCATTCCATCCTATATGAAGATATTCCTATCCTTCATGACATTTGGTACATTTCCTACAGCATAGAATGGAAGAATTTGCAACACATTCTCGATTTCTCGAAAGAATAATTGCTCTCCCAAAGAAAATGGCATAAGGAAATGCCTAAGGAATATTCAACAACAAAAACTATTTTTTTTAATATTTGATTGTAGTTTCAAAAAATGATTGGCATGAAGTTCGTTATTTGGGCATGTATTGCGTGAGTCATTGTGTGAATCAAAATCTATGACAGTGTGTATTTGGACACTTCTTGAGTGACATTCTTCCTGCCACCACTCAGTGCTGGCAATAGCTATTTCTTTGCTAATTTAGAAAAAATAGGGTTTTGAATATATTGTCTTGGCTATTTTTCATTATTTGATTGTAGTTGGAAAGAGCCAATATAGAATGATGGTGGTTTTTTTTCTTTTTCTTATTTCTTACAATTAATTTCAGTTAACATCCGTTATATCTTCAGGCAAAAAGGAAGGAAATATGGTCTAGTATAAAATTTAAAATTCACACCGACGTCTATGTCATAATAACATAATTCTGAATACAAAAGGGGGAAGGGCTATGGAACAGGTAGTATTGGGTTACATAGTACCAATAGCATCTTAATGATGACCTGACTAGATATAAACACAAAGGACATAGAAATTGACTAGCAATACAAAGGCTTATCGTTGAATTACTCAAGACTAAAATGTGTAAAATATTCTAGTTGCCAAAAATTGAGGGACCTTGCATTGACAGCAGGCAAAATGTTCACGATCAATAGAACTCACATAATGAATTTCCAACTAATTGGTTGAATAAATTGTTACACAATCACCAGACGAAGAATGCACGCAATCAGCTGAAATTTTTTGAGGAATTATTGTCAATAATAAAGCTCATCAAATATATTTTTAAACTATACAAACAAATTGGCAATCGTGGTCTGATCGCGTGTGCTGATATGCTATTCTTCAAGTATTCATTTGAATTTTGACGTTTCGCTATGATCTTCTACCATCACTTGAAAGATCAGCATGAACATGGGGTCCGATTAATTGAAGCAGACTGCGCGAAAAGTTTTGACTGCGCAACTTTGAAGACTGCAGTGTCACCAGGTGCGAGAATGAAAAGTTGTGAGTGCTGAAAAGGGCAAATGCAAGAGAGGCATTCTTGCGTTTTCTTTTTTGCAGACAGCACACTTCAGAGATCATATTTCAACCCCCTCTAATCACCTATAATCCGACAATCAAGATATATTCAAAAAGGGCCTCATAATGTTGCCCAGCGAAGAATTATTTTTGAATTTTTAGTGTGATACACTTCGAAATTCAGCAATCATAATTACTGGTTTGTAATGTTCACCCTTAACGAACACCGATTTTGTTTGTTCACACAGTCACTTCATGCTTTTCACTCCTTTCATCGTACGATTTTTCGTACATTTTATTTACGTTCTTGCTGATCATGCTTTTAGTTCTCCTAATTCCCACTGACGTGCCATTTTCACACTGATCACAGTTGAAACATAATTATGTTGCTATTGAAAGAGAGAATTACTAATTACTTGGCAATGTGGACAAATTCATTCCAGTGATATCGAACCTTCATGGAATACTTTGTCACGCACGACATTCCAGTGTTATAAAATTGATCGATTATTCCAGCGATGTTCCTCAGAAACATATCTATGAGCGCTTACATATTACCGAATATCCTTAACTAAACACAAAGATTTATTATGCAGCATGAATGTCGGTTTATGATTCTTATGTAAGCACAAGATTGAGATGAAACTGCCTAAATAATTCATGATGTCCGAAATGCGTAAAAATTCCATGATATCAAACAGAGGCCAATTGTATTTGATCAGGTTGTTATATATATACTTTCAAACTACCTTCCAACATTCGCTCTCAATTTCTAACGACACATTTTAATAATGTAGCGTATTTTGCAGGTGACCTAGACCTCCTTTAGCCTTTTCCACACAGGTAGTCTACTTCACTATATTCAGTAGATGACTAAGCTTGTATTAAGACTTCAACACCCTGTGATATTAGGACCGGCCTGTGAAAATTCTGAAGTACAAATTTACGTTTACTATCACTTGATTTGCACTGACACTGACTTTATGTAAATATGACTGGAAGTTTTCTGAATCGGCTGTGTACCTACAATTTTCAGCATCAATTTTCGCTCATTATAGAAATAGAATAATTGAGGAATCACTTGTGTATATTGTTGAATGATTTTTTAGAAGGAAAATAATACGCCCTCCATTTTTTATTAATCCGCAACAACAAAACTGCAATCCTCACTCTGTCCAATCACGAGCAAGAGCATCAGAAAGCTTCATATGCGCTGCCGTGAACATGTGACTAACAGTACTTCATCAGTATACAAGCATCCACGAACATGTGTAAATTCAACAATTTCAATAAGCATTCTTTCAAATTACAAAGACTCCATCAATCTGCGACTGCGAGAAGACTTTACATCAATAAACTCAAACCGAACATCAACAACAAAATTGAACTCGAAAGTTATGAAATTTTTTTTCCATTGAATAATTCATAGACTTTCAACCATTTTTCATTCACACTTCTATGACATTCTTTATCATACATTATGTACCGTACAAAGTATCATTAGTCAGGTCAAGCTCGTTCTTGCTATTGGTAAGATGTAACCCAATACTACCTGTCGCATTTTCTATTTCTCGTGAGTGAATTTTAAAATACATATTGCATTGATGTTAGAAAAATATTGCAATTTCCTTCCTAGCCTGACGATAGCTCCGGACAGTAGCTGAAATATATCGCTGCTTATAAATGTACGTGTATATGTAATAGCGAAAGAATGATATCAAAAATGGCAAATAATATTAGAAAGAAATTACCCAATCGAATGACAATCAAAACTGAGGATTGATCCCCACCGGTATCGTCTCTTCTTGAGACTTTTCAAGGGAATAGTGATTGCATTTGAATTCAAGTGCACAAGATTATACATACATATAGCGAGCATAGGTATGAAGATAGCATTATATGAGGATCCATAACATCATCTTTCATAGCACTGGGCAACAATATCAAGGCCCTTAAAGTCATCATAATTGCCATATAAAATAAGAGTTCATTGCGCATGTATATATATATATATATATATATAAGTATATATTATATATATATATATATTATATTAATATATATATATATATATATATATATATATATATATATATATATATGTGTGTGTGTATAATATTAAAATTTCAGCTAGATCATTTATTGCTATTACTTAAAGTTTCACGGATGACATGAATGCCACCGATCATCAGACAACAATATAGAAAAAGGAAGTCAATTTAAAAAATTATGGTTATACAAATTTCGAACTTTATCTATGATGCAAGAGTGGACAACAGAAATTTTCGTCGATGTCTGCATTTTGATATTATTTCAGTTTTCTTTTTTATCAGTGCTTCAGAATTGGCAGTGATGATGTGATATTTTTCCGATAGGCATAGACTGCAATATCGGCTTCCACATGAGTATGGGTTTGTTTGTTGGACTATGTTCCATTTGACATTATATGGGATATTTTTGTTTTTCAGTGACCATATGTACTGTGACAGCGAAGTTTCATTTTTATATCGTATGTTGTTGAATGACTTTTTGTGATTATTATATCGGCCTTTGAAGTCACCCTCACACATGCGTAGTAGGTAGTTTCTTTTGATTGGTGGGTTACTGTATATATATATATATATATATATATACAGTCCCTAACAAAAGTTTAAGACCATGCACAAATTTTTATGCTATTCTGCATTTGTGATGTTTTTATGTATGTAATTTCTTTCTCGTGCTTACTGATGAGTCATGTGACGAATGCGATTACGAAGTTCCTTAATTTCATTTCGAGTTGATATCTATGTCTGTCATTTGTTCCTCCAAAAGTGACACTTAATGGTGAGAGGTACCTGAACATCTTGAAAGAGAAGCTTACGACTCACATGAACATCTCCGGTTGTACGATATTCATGCAAGATGGAGCCCCCGATGCCATCGGAGCCGGATGGTCACCAAGTGGTTGCAAAACAAAATGGATTCAACTTCTTATGGCCTGGTAACAGCCCAGGCCCGGGACTTAAATCCGTTGGAGAATGCATGGTGCATAGTGAAAAACATGGTGTCTGTTGCGTCGTCCCTCAAGCCTTGAAAGCACTCAAAGCAACCATTCAGAGAGGTCTGGTGCACTGAAATAACGCCAGACATGTGCAAACGGGCTTGTGGATTCTATGCCTGAAAGACTGCGGGCAGTTATTCAAAACCGTGGTGGCCCGACTAAATTTTGATGTGATTGACAACATTTCATGTATTCATGACATGTTTTATAGATGATACGAACATTTGTTCATGATAAATACACGAGATGGCAGATACAATAGTTTCTACTTCGAATTTTTAAAAAAATGATGGTGGTCTTAAACTTTTGTTAGGACTGTATATATATATAAGATATATAAATATATATATATATATATATATATATATATATATATATATATATATATATATATATATATCTATATATATTTAGAGCACCATTAAGCAAAACCTTCATGATTACTGATATGTTATAATTCTAGGTGATTGTGCTCATATTATGTCTGATAACCGCGGTCCAATATATTTGTGAGTCGTGTTTTGCATCAAAATTTTAAGCTTTGCTTTGTGAAAGAGTAATAGCCAACAAGTAACAAAATTTGGAATTGAAATGTTTTTCATAATTCTTTTTCTGTAACACAGATACCAATTTCAGCAAAACATTTGTCTGCTAGCTCTCACTCCACAATTTCACACTAATGATTAAAACATCAGGAACATTGATCAAGATCATGCTGCTAAAGCTGGAAGTTTCACATCACTTCCGCATCGATTTAATCTGTACTTCTTGGAAAGTGGCAGAAATGTTGAAATTTTATTAACTTGTAGTCTATATCATATATTTCATGATTTACCTGTACTGTAATTGTAAAAAGTTCAAAAGTATTCTCTGCACCAGGATGTGTCAACGTGAAAAATCAAGTCTAGTGATTGATAACTGTGTTTGAACTTTTTGGTCGGTTCCAGCGTCAACTTTCAAGTGGTATATTGCCAAGGCTCGTCCGTTACTTTCCCTTGCCATGTAATAACTATATGAGGTTGGGATATTCTTTTACGTTCACCCTGTATTTTGCAATAATATGAAATTTACTTCTCTGTAGTCAAGGCATGCAATTTGACTTTATTCGGTCTTTGCACAAGCTGAGACGAGAGCACAACATAAAATCAATACTCTGAACCGTAAAAACTCACATGTACGAGAAGAATGTAGTCTATCTGTAGTCTACCATCTGTTATGTCGGTTATTTGCTTCGTCGGGCAATTTAGTTTTCCCACTGATTATGATAAATGAATTGTTGTCTTGAGAGGAGTTTCAAGGTCAGGGTCACATGCAGAGCGGTTAAATAGAAATGGAAAGGAAAAAAATCTTTAATTCTTATTTCTGCGAATTGAGCGCATTTTGCGAACTTCCCGAATTTTAAACTGGCTCGAAAATTTCCCAGCTTGCATCATATCCCTCCGATCTCAATACGAGAAGCTCACATTTTAACTCGAATCATATTTTATCTCGAACAAAATTAGAGCCTCCAACCAGCTAGCGTGTTCTACTGCACTTCTCCGCGATTCTAGCGTTTCCACGGTCGGTATGAAGCCTGATCTACAAAAGACTTGTACCATTTATTATGAGCCTTGTAATCATGATACTAGACTGGAGTAACAACAGGTGCAGTTCTTAACGAAAGTTGCAGGATAAGGGCTAGCTGCACGAATCTGCTCAATTACTCAGGGCTACCACTCTTCCTGTTTTTTTAGAATAGACTAAGTAGTGAGAACATGTTTGGCCAAGGAACAAATAATTTGGGTTTTGAACTACTTTAGATTTTGAAGGGGCCCTCTTGAGATCGCGAGTGGAGCCTTTAAGATTGTGAAAGGGCATTTTAAGATCGCGAGGGCCCCTTTTGAGATTGTGCAGTGGCACTTTAAGATCGTGAGGGGCCCTTTTGAGACTGCGTAAGGGGCCCTTTTGAGACCGCGAAGGGGCCCCTTTTGGATCGTGATGGGGCCCTTCTGAGATTGTGAACCGCCCCCTTTAAGATCGTGAAGGGACCTTTTAAACTGCGAAGGGGTCCCTTTAAGATCGTAATGGGGCCCTTTTGAGATGCGAAGAGGCCCCTTCAAGATCGCGAAGGGGCCATGTTTAGATTTTGTGAAGCAGGCCCTTTGAGATTGTGAGCGGCAACTGTTTTAGTTTTTGAAGATCTCTTTTTAGATAGAATAGACCTCTTGAGATTGTAAAGGTCCTGTAGGATTGAGACCGGCACCCTTAAAGATAAGAGCATATGAGGCCTTTTTTTAGATTATGTAGGACTCTTCAAAATTGTGAACGGGACTGTGCAGAATGTTAGGGGACCTTAAAGACCCTGCAATTTTTAAGGATAATCAGATTCAAAGCAGATGTTTTCTAAAAATCCGCTTGACTCTTGAGCAAAAGATTCTTCAACAAGGGAGTCAGTGATCCTTTCGTCAATCCTAAGAAACTGTACGAAACGCAAGTAATCAAGGTTTTGAAATAAGAAGCAAATTTAGGTGGGAATGCTTGATGAAAAAGTTATAATACGTAATTATGGAGTCTATTATGAATTGAGTTCTGATTGCTTTGATGCTCTCCAAAACGTATCTTTCAAGAAGCGTCTGCCAGAAAAATATGAAAGAAAAATCTACTATAAGGTTTCGGGAACACAAGGGAGTGACGAAGGAATATTTTGTACGATCACTTGTTTCAAAAGCGGCTAAATGTCGGCGAAGACACTAACGAAAATTGAAATCTCGCAAACAACCGCAGAAATGATTAGGATTTCTTTTCCTGTTGATTTTGCGTTAACTTATGCCATGGCGGCTCAACCTTTATCAAATAGATGTCATAATCTTGCTTGAAATCCAAAAGTTGTTCTTAGATGCAATTGTTTTTTATGATGTTTGAAGTACAAGAGATGAGAGTAAGGTTTGATTTGAATCATTGCCGGAGCTACAAGTACTGATGAAGTTTCTTCAGGCCGAACTACAAGCGTTTTTGACTTTTTAGCCGCCATCAGTGCAGTAAATCAGCAACTCACTCCACAGACCTTCGGTAGGTGGATGTTCTTTAAAATCCAACTCCTCACCTTCGAGCATGAAGTGCAAACACGAATTAGCAATTTGCAATGGTGTTTGCAAATTTCAAATTTTAGAAACGAAGTCTACAGAATGAGATTTGAAACTGCATGTATTTCATTAAATGTAGATGTCTGTATTTCGGATGATGAACTAGTTGTTTGCATGTCAGTTACTGATTCTTCACAGGTATACTGCACTGATGACGGCTAAAAATCTAGAAACTTTAGTATTTCCCGTGATGGATTCTATCAAATGTTGCTCTCATCTCATTTCAGATTAAATAGTATATTAAGTTGCATGGCTTCTGTAATGTGTAATATTTGAGCACAATATAGAACTCCGTTTTCTCATATTGAGCAGATGCGATAGTTTCTAGTCGTCAACTTATTCTGTGTAACATCGATTCAAAATTATTTTGTTTATGTAATGTGGCGGGTTCTCAGTGATCACTTCAAAGTTACTGATGCAGTAGCAATTAGCGGCTCAATGATTACTTTCTATAAGTTAATTATATGATTCAAAGGAATACAGTTGCTAACACGAGTACCACTATAACATTTATTTTCTACTTGCTCACTATTTGACAAAACGCAATCTAATTCTTCAGTCAAACATCACAAGAGCATGTCCGCTCCACCCAATCGCTCGTCGATATGCAGAAAGCGGTGCAAAGCTTTGTTTTTCAGTTTATCCAAATGAATAGGATGACTCTGATGCACCATTTCTTAAACATGCCCAAAAGAAAAAAGTTACAGGGGATTGAATCTGATGGTATCGGAGGCCATTCCAAAGGCTCTCATGACGGTCAATGCAGGATTTAGCAAAATTGCTGTTTAAATAATTTACGATGGGTCTGTAATAGTGCGCTGGCATTCCATCCTATATGAAGATATTCCTATCCTTCATGACATTCGGTACATTTCCTACAGCATAGAATGGAAGAATTTGCAACACATTCTCGATTTCTCGAAAGAATAATTGCTCTCCCAAAGAAAATGGCATAAGGAAATGCCTGCCCAAGCATTTAGACCGCACTGTCCATGGATTTTGTATGAAGATATTTGCTGTGACCAGACCGCTCTGCTGAAGCAGTCTTCCAAACGTCGAACAGATGAACAGCAATTTCCTAGTGGTTTCATAAAAATTCTTCACGGTATCAAAAGACGCAAGGTAAATTAAGACGGTATCTTTCACCGTGTGACGTCATGGGACGATTAATAGAAAATGACAAAGCTGCACGAGAATAGTGCATTTTAAATTTCATTGTAAAATTTTTGAACGAATTGAAGAAAGTTGTCTTTGAAACAGTTAAGTAAAATCATTCATAGGCCTACATGTAAATCATTCGATAATATGCAGTCTTTATATCAAGCTGAAATCGTCAATAGTTCAATAACTTCATGCTGATTTTGCATTGGGAGCAGGTGGAGGGGTCTTTGTAGTACACTCTCTCTAACCTTCGAAAACGGTTCTCCTGAAAATAGTAGCTGTTCGAGCCATGTATTCTAGTGCACCTTGTTGAAACTGATGATTGAATAAGCATCAGTAATAATTTTATACATTTAGGCTACTTGCTAACTGAGGATTCAGAGGCATCTTCATTAGAACAGACCCAACTGCTGCTTAAACGCTTTCTTACTTTGAGGGGGCCCACGACTACGTAATTTAGGGGGCCATTTCGATTTGACTTTCCGGTTTTTATTTTTGATAAGAGTGGCAGCCCTGATTACTATCATCTTAGAAGAATCTTCAAAGTTGTCTTCTTTCAAACGTTTAACTTGTTCGATTAAAAAGTGCACGCTTTCACACATCAGATCAAATCGGAATGGCTTTAACCATTGTTCGAGCATATTTGCAACCTCTCCTGGCGATCAAGTGAAATCTCCTTGAGTGAATTCTTCGATTGAAACAGATGTTTGAGCTTTGTCATCAAGTTTTAGAACAACGTGAACATTATTGAATAAAGAGCAATGTCACCGAAATTTTGTAAAGTAGGATCGTCGACGATAACCGAAGTAATCAAGTCATCGTGAATGATCAAATTTGTCTTTATCCTTGGAATATGTAGCTAGTAATAAAATACATGTGAGTTAATTTTGTGTCTTATTCAGATTTCGCCAAAAATCGGAATGCGCGTTCAGAAGCAAGTATCATTTTTACGTCCTCCAAAGAAGAGAGATGATCAAGTTGTAGAATTTCTTACTAGTTTACTTTAGAGGAGAATATTTCAGACGCTTCTACCCGTGACGGATGTTGTCATTTTGGTCACTGTTGCAGCAAAAATATCTGGCGGATAATTTAGAAAGACAGAATGAATCGCAGTCTTATTATAGTTTCTTACTCATAATTTTTTAGTGACATTCATAGTAATGCATTTATTTGAATCGGCCTTTCGCACAATTTCAACAACCAAATATACCAGGACGGAATCGGATGCGTTTCACGAAAGAGCCAACCACAAGTCTACGCAGTTAGTCCATTGTATAAATTATACTGTCAAGCACTATTGTTTTTACAGCGCTACTCTGAAACACTACTTTGTTTTGATATAGTCTATATTCCACATTCAGTCAACGATGATCAGTTAGTTGCAATTCCCTGTTCTTCCGATTTCCAGAAAATTCAACTTCTTTTTATTTATAAATTTCGTTTTCACTTAACTACATGTAATTACATTCCTCTATCGACAATTAAGGTCAATTCGTCTTGCGAAGAAGTGAATTTCAGTTTTCATTCCAGTTGCTATATATCTAGGAGTCCATGTTTGTACCCGACCCTATGTGTGGAAATCTTTGCTATGTTGTGGACCAGAAAACAAAGATAGCTAACAATCCAACATCCATGGCAAACTCTATTTCTACATGATCATGGAGATGTTCTCGAATATCATTTTTTTATTCAGTTATATTCAATGACAGGGTTGGAACTATCTATTGTCCCCAGTCCGTAGCATCATTTCGGACCGCTGACATGTGTAGCGCCTATTGCTCTTCTGAGATGCACATTACGGACCGATAGTCATAAAAAGTGAAATTGCCAATGTGGTGGGCGACAGTATCAGTGTGGACGTAGATGTCGGTTCGTATTAGATAGGAATTCCTCAAGTGCTATGCGCCTTCGGATTTATTGTCTACTGCGGACCTCTATCCTGGTCGATGTTATCGGTTAATGCTACCGTCTGTGAAACGGCATCAATTAAATAACATCTCATAACATTCACTACACCAATCATTATTAAAGGTAAGTATTTTGACTCCAGCTTTTAAATAAGTTCAGGTCGCAGCATTTAAGTGAATGCTTTTAAAGACGATTTGTCACATCGAAGAGAAATTTGAGGTAAAAGATCACACATACACTCAAAACTGCATACAGTGCAATGACATCTTTTTTGTAAGCGATCAGAGTTTTTGCATTTGCTTTGACATCAACAAAAGCTGGAAATTTTTTTCCAAAATATTGCGAATAGTTAAGAATGAGACCTAGGTGCTCTATTTGACGAGAGAGATGGGTGCCATTTTCGCAAATAATTGTTGAACAGAAAACGTGTTGCTCGAGCCACATCAGGTGACGCAATTGCAAACATGTACTGTTATGACATATATAACAATGATGTAAGTCCGTGCTTCCGTGAGACTATTAAGAAAACTTAATCGTAGGCTTACATGAAGAGTTAACAGCGTAAGGCAAATGTTGTGAATGAAACTGATTAATGTCAGTGAAATTTTTCCGCTCTGTACTTTTAGCTACATGGAATCTGGTTTTTTCTTACCTGAAACCAGCTGACCTTGTCAATATAAAAATTAGTCCCTGTCAATATAAGAAAATTATCATTATCAATTCTATAAATGTCGATGTAATTATTTTGGCTTAGTAATTTTACACATGAATGATATTTAATTTTATTTCTTCTCCATATGCCAGCATTCCGTCTTACCGGTACTACTAATAATATTCATTCTATCGTTTCGAGTTAATTTTCAATTGTCTATTAATGCATTCCTGATTTTGAATCATATCCATCAGTAATACCGATGAATTCAAATTTTGCTGCAGGCAATCGTCAATTGTCAATATGAGAAAGTATCCAAAGCCAAAATTGAGAACTAAGATGGTGGAACACCCTGTTTTCATTCCTCTCATCCTCACGCAAACGTTGGTCGTGGGCGCAGGTGGACTAATGTTTTATAAAATATCAAATGATACAAGTAAGTGACCTGCTTTGTGGACCTTATTAACCGGTGGACATGAAAATCAATATTACAATATTACGCATTAGTATAAATAAATTTTTTGATTGTATTGTAGAACGATGATAAGCTTTTAAAAAGTAAATAACATTAAATACAAAGATGAGCTCCCATTAGTTTGAAACTGAGGAACCCCTCCAAAGTCATGATGTTTGTTGATGTGAAGAAGTATTACATACCGGGTGTAAAAAAAGTCTTTGGAATATTGCATAAACTGTATTTCGAATTATTACAGATTTTTTCAAAATAAAAAGACATTTAGTTAGAATGAAAACTATTTCTTTTTCAGTTACGCTATTTTCGGATACTTGGTAGCCTAATGGTTGCCATCATCTCAGAGCATCATCATCTTATGATAAGTAAAGGAGGACTGATAAATTAAATGTTAATCAAATTAATGTTAATTAAAGAATTGTTGGCAAGTCTGTTGCGTATTGTTGGCAAGTCTGTCGCGTATTGATGAAAATGTGATGTCATCAGCTGTCATCAGATTCGAATCGATAACAGACAGCATGACCTTGAATACGCGCGCATAGCTAACTCGAGACATTTGACTCGTTGACTGTGTTTCATTTGAAGTGTACTGAAAGTGTCCTACCAAATGGCTGATTTAAGCATTGTTGAAAAAGCTCACATCGTTTCTTGGCTAATATCTTATAAGAGCGTGGCTACAGTATGTGAAATGTTTGAAGAAAAATTTAATAAGCCCGCCCCATCGCACAGCTCAATGTACTATTGGAAAAAGAAATTCCTTGAGACGGGTTCCATTATTGATGATCGGCCTAGATCTGGACAGCCCGTAACAGCCACTGGTGATGAGCAAACTGCTGAAATAAGGGGCTTAATCGACAGCAATCCAACAACATCAACTCACGAAATGGCATCAGTGGTGGGCATTTCACATACGTCAGTTCATAATGTCCTTATGAAAATTGGAGCCAATCCTTATAAACCCACGTATTCACAAGAACTGGTGGACGGTGACGAGGACCGAAGACTTCAATTTTGTGAGAGCATGATTGATCGCCTCAATGCAGATCCAACTTTCAATAGGAAAATTACGTTCAGTGATGAATGCAATTTCTATTTAAATGGAAGTGTTAATAAACATAACTTACACTATTGGGATACGACCAATCCTCATATCCGCCATGCAATGAAATCTGGTGTGACTCGGTCTGTTACTGTGTGGGCTTCAGTTTGTGCGCGAGGTCTCATCGCTTTCGAAATTCTTTCAGGACCAATGAATGGCGAACGCTATTGTGAATTACTCCAGCGTAAAGTAGTCCCATTTTTCACCCGAAATCGTTCTATGATATTCCAACAAGACGGTGCTCCGCCCCACTACTACCTCCCCAGCACGAGAAATCCTGGACAAGGAACTACCCGGTCGTTGGATTGGTCGCAGAGGACCTACGGAGTGGCCGGCTCGGTCTCCAGACTTAACGGTCTGCGACTTTTGGCTGTGGAGTGAATTGCGCGAAATGTGTACACTCCCGGGACAAATTTCCGATCAATACAAGAACTACAACTCAAAATCCAGACGGAGTTGGAAAACCTGGATGTAACACACTTCCAAAATGCCTTTAGAAACTGGTGTGTCAGGATGCAGAAATGTATCGATGTGAATGGTGGACATTTCGAATAACTGAATTTGTTACGAACTGTGAATTAGAATTACACTTGTTACCCGTTCTATTTTGTACTTGCTATACTTGTTTTTGCAGTATTTTATGCAGTAAATATACAGTACTACAATATTTCAAAGACTTTTTTTACACCCTGTATTTAGACAGTAAAGAGCGTGCGTTTGTCTCATTGATCCAAGTAGCGTTGCCTCTAATAAAATGCTCCATTTGGTTGTTGTGCATACCCGGTTAGCGCTAACAGAAACTATATATGATCAAAAAGATGATACGATATGTTGCATGTATTGGATCAAAGTCATTTTTCTATGGATATTCATACTATAATATAAGCTAGATAATATATATATAGCTAGATAATATAAGCTAGATCTCCTAGGCCGAAGTCTAAACGCTCTCAAGATAGTCTCTTTTTTGGTGCCCATTGATGTGATGTTCTGATATAATTAATGGATTCATGCATTTATACTTTCCACATTAATTGGATTCTGTAATTGAAAACATCATTTTTATTGAAACAAATAAAGTAATAGACAACAACTGATACGTGACATGAGACTTTACAACGATATCAATTGTTGTCTCTTACTGTATTTGTTTCATGCTTTATTGTTCACGTCATTCCCGCCTCTATGCAATGTTTGACTGTCACACAATGTGAGCTTTTGTCATCATGTGATTTCCTGAAGCCACGATGCAGTTCCATGTATTTCTCTATCAAGAACGGACGAAGCGCCGAGCAAAAAGAATTATGTTTTCAAATACAGAATCCAATTAATGTGGAAGGTATAAGTGCATGAATCCATTACATTGTCGAACACTCTGAAGATGGCAAACTGAGTAAGCTTCATGAAAAGTTTCAGAAGTATGATTGTTCTGGTTGAACTTCGAAATTGATATCGCTTATCTAGGAAATTACAACTCCTGTATGTTATTGATTAATTTGATTTCTTCAAAATAAAGAAATTCTGAATCTTGATATTAAACAATTTTTCTTATTGAAGTTTTTAGATTGTGGTTGAAGAAGGATTATCCTACAGTCTACAATTGTAAGTTGATTATTTCAGTTTAAATATGTTTACTTGCTGGTGATTGATCTGTAAAACCTGTATTCTGTTAGATCAAAGCAACAAAATGGATTTTCTTATCAAAACTGCCTTTTCCTGCTTGTTCTGATGCGAGATCAACACTTTCATTGTAATGATAAGACATATATCCAACTTGAGGAATATTCTTAATTTTAAGTGGTTGTAAATTAAATCTAGCCATTTCTCCCTTCTACGTCCAGTCATCCACCTTTATGAACAGTTTTATTGTAAGCTCTGTACAATCTACAGAAAAATGTAGAGCTATGTCGAAACGTCTTGCATCGTCCAGGCGATTTGATGTTTGCTTCTGTGATGCACGGCCTCTCGCAGATTCTTTCCTTACCATGTGAATATCAGTTAACAAATCATTGTTCTAGAGATGTTTCTAATGATCCAATGTACCCTCGTTAATCTGACTTCGACTTGGACCATTGGTTGCAGAATGTTAGCAAAGGCATTGTTCGGCCACATTTGTCCAGCCTTAGTTGATACATTCAATCAGGTTGCTGCTTCCATGAAATGCGTCAATATTAATTTCTGTTTTATTAGCTGCTGATTTTGATAGGATGTAATTGACAGACTATCCATTTATTCAAGGCAACATCTCAACCTGGACTGACACTCACTGAGATGCCTCCAAAGATGGGAAGTATACGGAATGAATAAAGACGACAGAGGTGCTCTACTTTTCATCCACTTAGGAATGCTACTAATTCTTGACAACACGAACCGCCTCGTGAAAAGTTGGATGTAAATACTTTTTTAGCTGTTAATTCTGTGTATATTTTTTAGCAGAAAGCCCTTTCTTTTTGAAGACAATGCAAACTCACAGTCAAAATGAAAAATTGCCTCCATCACGCTGTGCCCTTCAAAGAAATGCAATGGTTGCCTATCCCGGTTGGCAGTCCTTGCTTTTTGCTGTTGTCTTGACCAAGCTGCTGACAATCTCTCAAGTCAGATAGTAGACGTGTCCTTGCTACCAAATCGATGCAGTCTGCGTTTTTCAGACACCTGCTGTATTTTTGTTGCTTTTAAGAACCGTCCAACCCTCGGCGGCTACCGTATGTAACCCACAGACAAACCATCCATTTCGGTGATGCAACTCGGGCGAAGACAAACTACACAATTTACAAAATGTTTTTAAATGTTTTAAAATTCGAGACCACCAGCTGACAGAATAGTCATTGGTTTACCATAAACACACACAAAATCCAACACTTTATGCAATGCAATTTGACTATTTTTCAAAGTCAGTGGATAAAGAAAACTAATAGTCACTAAAGGAATCTTTGATAACTAATATATTCATAACCACTTCTTGCCACATGCGCTGGACCCTTCAGGTCGACAGACATCTTCTCAAAGGGAAGATTTCCATGATACTGATTTCCCGATTCCGAAAATATGATCATGACCTCGACAATGTGCAAGAATCAGCACTCTCATTGCGTAAAACCGTTGCCACTCGCGTAGACATGGTATCGGCAATGCACCGACAAGCTGTGATCATTGATCATGTACTCCAATACAATATAGATGACTGTGACATTTTTGCGCTAGTTATATTTTCATCATTCATCCATTCTTAAATGATAGAGTTTCCTTACTTTTTTAGATTACTTTCGTTTCGTCAATGGTATTGGATTTTACTCAAAGGTTGAGCAGTTGAAAGCACTGGAGGAACGTGCCACTAACGATGAAAGATTGAAAAAAATATATAAATGGCGGTGATATATTTGCTGAGAATGGGAATCTCCATTTCCGACTGTTATCGAATATTCAATATGGGCTATAGATCGATGCAAATAGACTTCATGAATGCGCATATCCATTCTTTGTAAACTCCATTTCTTCAACTTAAAATTCTGTTAAGTGTGACTATTAGGTACAGTGGTAGACAATTTTCAAAGCATGTTCTCTTAGTTTCCTCCGGTTGTGTAGGCATGGCAGCAAGTAGCAAATCCATTGTCCTCTCAGTCACCGACACATGATGAGCATTTCTGCATCTTCAACGAGAAGGCAAGGTTTCCTACAACTTGCACGAAAATATGTAGAATTAATTGAAATAAATAAATGATGCAAAGGGAATTTTCATTTTGAACTTCATCACCTCATTTGCAGACAAAAAAGCGATTGAAACGGTAGAATTGAAGAAAAACATTTTCAGCAGATTTCCTTCATCTGATGACTTTGAAGAGGGCGGGAATTTTGCCGAAAATCTTTCTTTCCAATTGTAGTATCCATTGTTTTTTGCCCATAAATTAGGTAATGAAGTTCAAAATGAAAAATTTAGTGAACGACAGTCCATCGCAAAACGTGCATGTTTGAAATTTAAGCCGATGACTAGTTGATGCCGCTTATTTTTCTTCTGTAAAGCACAAATTTGCACATGTTAAAATGTTAATTAGAGCTGCAGCCTACATTTTTGCCGGAGGGAAGTAATTAAAGGTAGTAAGACTAAAAAGTGTTTCAAGTGTTCGTATTTTTATTCCTACATTTTCCAGTGAGATCCAGGGCCGTGTCAGCAACCCCTGTATCCCACTAAGGCGGGTGGTGTACCAGTTAACGAAGGACCTATCGCTGCATAGTTCTGCTTGAATTGGAGTATTGTAATGGACAAGAAGTCCTGAGTAAATCACACAGTATTTCTAATATGACAAATGATGGAAGTTCCTATTGAAATTTATCTTCAAATTCATTAAGGATGTGTAATTTTAGAAAATGTTTCATGTCTTAAAAATGTCAGTTTGAGTCATAAGACAGTACTTTAGGGACGCCTTCGTGGAATGAAGTTATGGCCCTGGTGAGATCGCATACTTTATAGTGATATCCTCCTATTTATTTTGCAAAATTGATTGATGACGTTTGTCGCGTCCAGTGAAATAATCCTTGTTGAACCGCGTTAATTACAGTGACGTACATCCAATGTGATGAAAAAACAAAACTTTCAGCTGATAAATAAGAGATGATTATTATAGAAGGGAAGATCCGATGCACTGATTGGCATGATAATGCACTATTGTTTAGTCATTAGAATCTAAAATCAAAAGAGTAATTAAACAATGATAGAAAAAAATGCTCGCAATGTAAACTTTTAATTAAAATATCTTAAAGCAATTACCTATTTGTTCATAAACAGCTTGAGTGATCCTACAATCATATGCAACATGAGCTCCACAGAAATAAACCAGTGAATGCCTCTAAACATTTCCCACTCAGGTTTCTGACCATATTTTCTCGAACAGACCATGCATCATGGTTATCTGTATGTAAATGATGGAAATCATTGGGAGTGTAACTTAGACAAGCAAGTTACTACTCTTACTTTTATTTTATTTTTTGTTAATTTAATTATGCATGTTCGGAATCAATGATGAAATTATGTATTTTGTATGAAAATTGGAATAAAATAATACTGCTGATTGAATCGACTTTTGCTTTTCTGTTTCTCATGTACTCACTCTGTAAGCAGATATCAACTTTGTGTTGCTGATGTTGATTTGGGTTCCAAACTCGGACAGCTCGCATTATATAACAGCCCGAGATCAATCCTGGGCTTGATTTTCAAGTCTCTGGCTAAGCTCGGACGACCATAAGATCTGAATGGTGAATATTTGAGTCAGGATTGAAGTGGTGCACTCAGTAGTGCTACAGGAATAAGGAATTTGATCGGGAATTTCCCCATTTTTCCTTGATCGGAGAAATGCATGTAACGTAAACGGGCAAGCAACAAATGTGCTACAGAGTTGATGGTGTAGGAGAAAGCAGTGCAGCACTAGCCAGAGGGCAGACTATGATCTACACCCCATTGGAATGTGGAACTTTGTAAAATAAAGGCGATTTTAGGGAATTTTTGGCGCATATCAATTTTTCAAGTGAATTTCGATCTTAATCCTCTGGAGCTCATCCAGATCATGAGGGCGATTCTACCTTCTCAATAACACCTTAATTATCGCCTAGAGTTACATGAAAATCACTGAGCAACATATTTCGCGTGTAACATTTCAGTGGTGCTCGTTTGCCCTAGCTCACCGATGTTTGTTGAATGGATGGAAAATCAAATGGTCTCTTCTATCGATTGCACTCTTGATATGTTTTAGTTTGATAGCTTTGAGCTTGCTAAATACTTATATTTCAATTGGCTAGAGCAACAAATCTAGATAACCGTGACTGGTCGCAGGTCAAATTCTGCCAGGCTCATATCTTTTGCATTGCATTTTTAGAGATAGCTGATTTTAATTTTATAAATTAATTATCATTAAACTAATATAAGTATTTATTATTTCAATTTAATTTTATTGTAATTATATTTGATAGTAATTTTAATGCCAGCAAGAGTGGTAGTTGAATAATTAAGAATAAAAAATATATGTACACAGCCGACGTTTCGAGTTCAGACCCTATCTCAAGGCAGCAATAAGATGCACAATCACAATAAGATGCACTTATATATATCACTTAGATGCACTTATCACAATAAACAGCAATAAGATGATTCGATCATTTCATTCAATCTCTTTCTCTTGAAGCCAGTTTGTTACGGCTTTCACTCGGTGACATGGGGCGCTGTCATGTTGAAATGTCGTACATTGAGATACTTCAAGCCATGTGGATAATTTATGACGCAGGAGATCCAGATACAGTTTTGACTTCATCGTTGCATTGGGTGGCATTATCTAAATAGGCAAGCGACTCGCTGAAATCCTGACAAAATGAGGAAATATCAAAAACTGGAATGGGAACACCGTCTAACGCTCTCATAAATTCTCACATCTTTACTAGCCCTAGCGAGTACTAATTTAACTTGCACATAGACCAACCAGGTGGAGTCAACCATGAATTATGTGTCATCATATAGGATAATAATAATTTCAAAAATAAAAAAAGTCGGCGTTTGAGTGATTTCTAATTTCTATTATTGACCTCCATCACCCTTCACAATATCAATACCCACTGTTCCTTTTTAAATCAATTTTTCGCACCGAGAAGAAGGGGTCACTCGTGACATGCTCGTAATTACTTGACTTATTATATTTCTTCCGTTATCTTATAGTAAATATTTGATACCTCCCAGGATTGAATTCAGGACCATAGACAGAAAAAATATCATTCAGTCAATTGATATTGGAAGCTGTATTCTGCCGCCATGATGAGAATATGATGTTGGAAGTATTCAGCAGTCAATTAAGTTTGTTATCTGCTTAATTTATCTTAAGTGATGAAAACCCATCTTCAAAAACAAAACAAATGCATGACTTTTAATTGTTTTTATTGCTGATGAAATTATCTACACATTCTTTCCTCTTCTAGATAACCTGATGAGAAAATTCCCAACACAGAAACCGAAAAAATCCTTCTTTAAACGAATCGGCTTGCCGGTTTTAATTGCTGAAGGAGCCGGTTTAGTAATCGCGGGAGGAGTTTGGTGGAAAATGTCTTACGATGCAGGTAATTCAGCTTGTAATAAATCTCCATAAAGCACACGATTTTACATAACTTATGTATGCAGCTTGTACGCGATATCGCCCACCTCATTTGGTGATGCGGGTTGTAGTGGGTTTTGCCTTTTTCTTCAGAGAGCCTCATTAGCCAATATCTCATTAACCTGACATTTTGGTAAATGAACATCTGTCAGCATCATGGCTGGTACACTTATATCTTAAGTTGATCAAATACTGAATAATACTGCTTAAAATCAATTATCAATTTTGATGATTCTGTGAAGCAGTATCAGCTTGTCGCAGTGCACATGCCATGAATGCCAAGGAATATACTGCGCGTCAAAAGTTCCCACACCCTCGCTATTATCAGTATTTTCTACTGATATACAGCGAAAAACTAGTGAAATTTGCTTTTAGCTTAAAGTTAAGAATATTATCAATGAATTGGTTATATTTTTTGCAAGCATACTGTATGTTTAATAATTAATATTAATCATTAATTATCACGAAGTAGCGGAAAAAAAGTGGTATCAATGATCAAACTTTTATTATTCAACAATTAACAAAGAAAAGAACGAGAGAAAGTCAAAAACGGGTAGCTCCACCTCCTCCTACGATTACTTCCTCACACCGGTGGCGCATAGAGCGGATGACACGTCGTACACGTGCTTGTGGGATGGTATCCCATTCTTCCAACAGCGCCAACATCAGCTGCTCGGTGGTGGTGATTTCGGTTCTTCTTGAGATCGCTCTACCCAGCTCATCCCACATGTGTTCGATTGGGTTGAGATCAGGGCTTAGACTTGGCCACTCCATGTGAGTGTACTCCTGATGGGATTCGTGGTACTCTCGAACCAGGCGCGATCGATGTGGAGGAGCGTTGTCGTCCTGTAGCAGAAAACCTGGACCGATACTTGCCAAACCGAAGGGGATAGCAACTTGTTCCAAGATCCGGTCACGATAAAACTTGCCGTCCACAGTTTGGTTGATCACCACCATCGTCGACTTGTGGTTCCACGAAATTCCGGCCCACACCATCATTAATTGCTTTGTTACTATAGTTAATGCTACTAATACTAGTTAATGCTATTGTTGAATTGCTTATCAGCGAAACCCGTTTGTGTATTTGCTTTCCCACTACATACGCTGCGAACTTCGCAATAAACTGAATTTCGGTAACTTGCTATGCGTTAATTTGGATAATTGGGCGCTGCATAATGGTGTTAACCGCTGTTTTACTTAACTCAATAAACGAAATGAAATTAAAGATAAATTTAAACATTCAGTTTACATTCGATTTTTCTAGTACTCGATACTTTTGCTCATAAAGTGAATAAAATAAATTGTAAATACGATATCCCAACAAAAAATATCAATAATCAGGTAGAAAATCTCTTGGTGTTTATGCCTCTAAAACTGGTTTGATTTTAAGCCATGCTTTAAATCATTGCTTTAAAATGTGTCTTTGGTTTTTTTGGAAATTTCCGAATGATGGCATTCGATGTAAAGTGCCCATATGCAAGTTAATGAATATTGTATTTGTGACACATTCCCGGCTTTCACAAATGTCTTTTCAGTGATGGATTTGATGATCACTAATTGTACATTCATTCAATAACGCATCGTACCTAATATGTGCTTTAGCGTAAAACGCGATTGTTACATGTTGTATTTTACTAAATTATTAAAGGCTTCTAATATATTGAATACATGCAGTAGCAATGTCTTTTCAAAATAATTTTTTGAAACCGTTTATTTTGAAAGTGCGATTATTAAATCGTGCTTTCAGATGTGCTTTATAGCCACTGTTTAAGCACATTTTTAGGCATACTTCAAGCTTGTTTTCTAATTTAATACTCAGTGGTTTTAAACTCTAATTGACATCACATTAAATGATGAGTATGATATAGACTTGCTGGTAAGCGCCTTGATGTTCTATTCTCAGGGAGAGAAGATTCAGACACTTGAGCCAGTAGTCCTACTACCTGTCCATGACTTGCTGCAGACGAGGATAGGAAAGTTTAGAATACTTTTGCAAGTTGAGTAGCTGTTGGCAAATATGAGCAGTATCAGACCTTGTTGCAACTGTATTTGCAATTCCAATTACGCACCAGTAGTTGAACTCTCAATTATTGTAATTAGTAATTGTAATCGACTACATTTGGAATTACTGTTAATTAAATACAATGTAATTGCAATTACTTAACAGTCAGCACTGTTTAGTGTTCATTCAACATGCAGTATAAATTCCTTTGTTCTCCTCGTCGATAATGCGTTACAACAGCAGTTGATGCGACATTGCTTAGATGTGTACCAAGGGTGCAATTACCGATAATTTTTTAAAAAGAAATTTAGGACGGATTTTTTGTCAAAGTCGAAGTTAAGAACCGGGAGTACATGCAATCTAAAATAATTGTAAAGTACTTCAAGAAAAGCGAATTATTTGTAAAAGTAATCAATTACTTTTCATGACACATGTCTGAGTAGTATGATATAAACATGCAATTTAGTTAACTTACGAATAGCATGTTATCGTCAAGTACTCCATCTCACACATCAAAACAGGTTTTAAGGCTGCCGTCACATTTAATATGCTAATCAAGAAAAGAGAAGCGATGCAGAATGCTGGAATGAAAAAGCATTGAAAGCAAATAACAGCCTAAAATACATAAAAATGTCTTGTTTTAAAATATTTCAAATGTTTATTGGAACCATAATCATAATGCCTGTTGGTTTACAGATTTTCGGTTAACAGTGCAAGAGAAGTTTCCTCCTTTATATACTTGTGAGTGTTTTCTTCAATTGGCAACTTCATATGGCCAATGTCGGATATTCATATTTTCAGCTTATTATCAAATGTTGGAGATATTTGGATCAAAATCTATTGACGAATTGAAAGCTAAGGAATCAAAGCAGTAAATGAGTCCCGGTGTGGCGATTGCACAGACAGTGGTGCGTGTGAAAATGTTATGCAATGCTCACTTTCAGGATTTCTGTGATATTTGAAGTAATATTTCAATGACTGATGTAAAGCGCAAATCGCTAGACCAGGCTTGCTTGTTGTCTTTTAGCTGTTTGCTGATAAACAGATTTAGACAAGACGTTTAAGATATCCAGCAGGTAACAATTCAAAATGGCTTTGACGAAACTGACTCAGGGAAACCCTTGAAATTGAATGACAGGAACTTCCCTATCCACATTTAGAACACGGGGCCTATGGTTCTATTAAAACAGCAACAGGAAAATGAATGGCATCTTGCAGTTTGAATGCCGGTTCGCTTGTCTATACCATAGAGTAAATAAATATATTAGGTAGAGTGGTAACTCTGCATTTATTAAATCCCCAATGTGTATACACTTTCGATTTTATTAAATTAACTCAAGAATGAATTCAATTCAATACAGTCGGAATTGTTTCCAAATGTGAGATATGCATATTTATGCAGCTTTGAAGAAATTACAACGAAATCGACTGATCATGATAGCAAACCAGAAGGAAATGATATTATTTTACAGATTGTCCGTGTCATGGCAGCCTTGGATGTTTGTTAAATTAGCAACTGACCTGCTATTGCTTTCATGCTGAACCTCAAGAGAATCTTCTTAAGCCTGATCATATGAAAAGCAACCTGCCTCTGGTAGAGAAAAATCAAATAATCAAAGACAATGATTTCAATTGACTTTGAAAGATGTGAATGGGTCCACATCACCATTAAGATTCAAGAAGTGAAACATGAATTTAGTGAATCATAAAATCATGCCGGTGAAAATTGAATTAAAAACTTGAAATTTCAGCCAAGAGAGCACGAATAATATCGTGACTTTTTCATGAAGACTTCCATAATAATACGGATCATGAGATTCCCTTGATAATCAGCGATTTCAGCTTTGTTAGAATGCTTATTAGCAAATATTCATACCTTTTGATATCCAACTTGTTTCATACTACTTATATAGGAGAGTCATCTCGGTAGTATATAAATTGTCAAATTTTGACTATTCTCAAAAGTGCTCAAATAATTTTTTGGACCACGGGAACGTAGTCTCCGCAAAAAAACTGAATCTTTTGATGTAAAAATTTTCACTGTATACAGATACTTTTTTGAGTCGACACTCTACCTATATATCCCTACTCTATGGTCTATGCTTATTTAGGCCTACTTCCACGAGCTGTGAAGGATTATTGATTTCCGGTCGCATTTTTAGATGTTTCTATCTTATAGATAGACGTGACTGTCGATTACATTCTATTTTGGTGTTTTCCTTGGGACACTTGCAAAATAGGCCGACATGGGTCTAACTTCAGGACTGATTTAGACCGGCTTCCGACCGATATAATGCAAAGTTCTGGTTACTTTTGTACAGGATTCCAAACCGATATCAGCACAGTCATAATGTGGAATCAAGTTGCAATTTTGAAAATTATGAAATGCATAATAATGCCTATTAATCACATTTATTTAACCTGTCTTAACACACCCTCGTGAAAATTCCTCATAATTTTTATGAGATT
The DNA here is from genome assembly GCA_907163375.1 of Prostheceraeus crozeri. Classification (NCBI taxonomy): domain Eukaryota; kingdom Metazoa; phylum Platyhelminthes; order Polycladida; family Euryleptidae; genus Prostheceraeus; species Prostheceraeus crozeri. Next base: position 176,905 of record CAJQUW010013687.1, on the reverse strand, counting down.
TTTCTCATATGTATCTCTCGAAATTTCATGCAGATTTAGAACATGTTCGCATTAAATATTTCATCTATTTTTATGTGCTTGTCATAAATAATTTCAATGTTGTTGTTTCGCATAATTATTATTAATTATCTGGAGTTGGGTTACTGAGGCTTTAATAACCTCGTTACATTTTCCCAAAACATTCCTTCCCCATGTCCAACAAACATTTTCTGTTTTTTAGTCATTAACTTATACGATATCAATTATGATAATGATCTTGATCTGTAATTGTATACACCTGCATTTTCAATATCTTGCATTATCATGCCTTTCGAGAAGGTTGTTTCTAGCGGCTTTGGTGTATCTATTTATCCTTAGTAGATAAGACTTAGATATTCTCATTGACTAAATTGATTTTCTCGGAACCTTTTCTTTTCGCGACTAAGAGCCTCCTGACGCTGTTCTGATGTGTGTTAGAAGCGTTAGACATGTGCATCATTTTTTAATCTTATTTCTTAGTCAATAAACTCGTAAGAAGATACCTCGCATTGGTTTCAAGGCTCTGAAAGAATAATTAAGTTGTTGATTGAAACCTCATGACTTTGAGTAGACTTCGTTATGTTGGCAGCAGTCAGCGAATGTCCGTGTGTGATGAAATATTTTTTCATTGTATGACTTTCCACTCTTTGCTATATGTGAACCTGTTCCTAATATACATTCACATTTCTGTCTCATTTTTCTTTTCAATTTCAGGTGATAACTCCATATGAATGAGCATAGTGGGAATCATGTAATTGGGTTTTGTCTGCTCACTCAAATCGTATTTCTGACAATTTTGAATGTCACAAGCAGTACGAACATTAGTATTCGCTGTTGACTTATTCTACTATCATGTTTTCGATTAGGTGACTGCCTGTATTGCTCTTTCTCGGAGCTTAAAATTACAAAGCATCGGTTAAGAGCATTTGTAATTCGAAGAGAAGATTCTGGTCTTGTTTCAACTGACTTTCCTATCATTTTGCACCAAGCCCTTGATGCTAAATTAGCTTTTATTTTATCACGATTGCAATTGACAGTACTCTACACAATGAATCATAATTTTTCTAAGGAATAAATATGCAAAATTAAATGAAGTATTTAGGTCATGTATGCGGTATAATGTGATAGAGTTTCTGTCAGCTTGCTGAATACGAATATGACACTGCTCGAAGGTGCTCATTTCAAACGCTAATTTATAATTGGAGAAATTTATGTGATAGAAAACTTACTGGTATCCAGAAAGACTGACTTTGCTGTGCAAGAGTTGAAGATAGTGCACAAAAGGCACTCCCCTTCAAGCCTTGATTGGTTTAAAGGCTGTGATTGAATGCTTATTTGACACAATTTTACTATTGATGCATTTACGGTTACAATAAGGATAAGGCGACTTCGACCATCAATTCGAATTCCAGATGTTCTGTCTAAAAGACTGCTGTTGGCAAATATTTATTTTCCATGTAAATAAACAATGTTTTGATCAAGATATTATTCTCTTTTATTCGCATGTATCAATGATGAAGTTATTACATTTTGATTTTTATACAATTTTCTACAGAGGCAATCTTCGTAATGAACCAAGACGTCCAGGATTAGATTACTCATAGGCCGAGCCGTCCTAAAACAGATCACTTGCGGACTAAACCCTCCTAAATATTTGGGTGCCACACTGTTCCTCACTAGATAAATTGCGGGCCAAACAGTCCTTGATTAGATTAATTGCGGGCCAAGCTGTCCCTGACTAGATTAATGGCGGGCCAAAGAGTTCCTGACAAGAATAATTGCGGCCGAAGCTGTCCTTGACTAGATTGATTGCGGCCAAACTGTCCCTGACTAGATTAATTGAGGGCCAAATTGTCCCTGATTAGATTAATGGCGGGCCAAAGAGTTCCTGACTAGACTACTCCGAGCCAAGCTGTCCCTAACTAGATTAATTGCAGCCCAGGCTGTCCTTGACTAGATTAATGTCGGGCCAAACTGTCCCTGACTAAATTACTTACGCACTAGGCCCTCCCTGACTAAATTACTTCAGGGCCAAACTGCCTGTGACTATTGCTTTCTGTACTGTAGTTCCTGACGAAGTATTTCCTTTCAGTCAGCAGCAGACCGATGGATGTTAAAGATCCAGTTACTGGTGTATAGCCCCGAAACCAGAAAAACATGTTTTTTCACTTTGTTTCATTTATGTATATTTCAATTTTTCATGCTTATGTGATTTGACCAACTTACTTAAAAGTGAATCGACATTGGCGCTTAATGCACAGATTTAGGGTACATGAAGTCATGTCCACGAGTCCTGTATACAACTTGCACACAAATCCTGCGTGCATGCAATGCCAAGCATCAACATACTCCAAGAATTTGCTACTTTAAGTGGACCTACTCCCGGAGTAGTCCTATAAAAATGAACGAATTCCGCATCCCTGATATTTTTGGATTTGACAGTCTGCATTATATCCACAGAAATTCCAAATCATGAATTGAGAAGAATCAAATTAATTGTTGAACTTAGTCGAAGGAATGTCGCTTCTAACTTGAAATGTGCATGTAGGTATTCAACAAAATTGATGAGAGGCGAATGTGTAGGTCTATTTCAAGAAACTGAGCAGCTTTCAGCTAATATAAGTAGCATGATAACCTATAAACATGCAGATTAGCAAATTCATGAGTAACTTCACTACAGGCGCTTTATTTCGCACACCAAAACAGCTTTTGAAGTTGCCGACACACTGAATAGGTTGTTCAATTTAAAAGAAACGACAAGAAATGCTGGAATCAAAAATCCTAAAAAACTTTCAAATGCATATTTTTAAAACATTTCTAAAAACATGGTTTTCTAAACCCTAATCGCGAATGTGTAAGCTCCATGTCTCAGCCATTGACCGAATGTCACTGAATGTGTTTCTTTAATTGCAATGTATTTGTTTTTCCAAAAGAAGACAAACTCTGATGTATTTCTTTGAAAGCCAAAAGCGATGCCGAAGGTGTTTTGCATCGACTGGTTCCCTCGTCTTCCAGCTTCAGTGAACGAGTCATGATCCTTCCATCATGCTAAAACCTCGTTTTCGCTCAAAAAAATCATGCATCCTTGCTTATGGTGACGCGGACAGAAGAGGAAACTTCTAATCGGGTAGTCCGGCAGCCAGAGCGAGTTTCTGCAGGGAACGTGGCCGAAAACGAGACTTTCACTGAATGATGTACACCATTTGCCTTCTACGAATCTGCACATCTGCCGAGTTCTAGTGAGTTCCTCTTCTTGTCAGACAGAATCAAAGAAAAACGCATGATGATCCAATGCGATATAGAGATTGTCAAGTTTGGCAATCTTCTGAGTGTAATAATCGATCATGATTTGACTTGGAGTCAGCAAATTAGCAATGTCTGCAGAGTATTGAGTGGTCACATAGCGTTATTGAGAAGGATTAAGACATTTCTATCAACAAATGTCAGGAAAATTTTCTATTCCTGCTACATTCAGTCTTGCACTGACTACTACCTGGCACTGTGGCATACTGCCGCGAATTGAGAGGCTGCAGAATCTTGGTGTGCGCGCTATGTCTGATTGTCCAAAAAGAGCAAGCAGAAAACCACTCTGCAGGGTTTTGAAAGTGATACCTATTCGAGAAAGGGTGGATTTCAAGCAAATCACACTACTGGTGTACAAAATCATGAATAGTTTGGTCCCAGTATGCTTACAAGTCATGTTTACAAGACGCACTATTTAAAGTCAAGTTACACGAACGATATCTGCCGGAGAACTATGCGTACCGCATACCAAAACAAAGCTGAGAAAGAGCAGTCTTCGATATAAAGGACCGAAACGTTTCAACCTCAGCAATCGGAGTATCAAAGACTGTGATACGATCCGAAGTTTCAAAAGTTTTTTCTCTCCTTAGTTTAGTTAATTTTGCTTACTTTTATACTGTTGTTTAGAGGACCATTCCGAAATAGCTATGCTACAAATGTTATTCTCTTAAAATAAAGAATTTATTATTATCATTATGGGACGCAGATTGCAGTTTTTGTCGAAACTGAGATTTCCTGTTTTCTCTTATCAACTGAAAAGTCCTAAGTCTAGAGTCATAATTTTTGACAGTTCATTTCCTTTCATGTGCATGTGACATTATCATTTATTTGATCGGCGATGTATACAAGAATGTGACTCAATGTGGATAAAGTGGGCCAATACGTTGCGCCGACATTGCAGACTTGCCAACTCTGAATATGTGCAGCTCCGTTGATAATGTTCATGGATATGACAAGAAATGACCTGAAGACATTTTACCTCGAAAATTATGGCTCTGGACTCTGAACTTTTTAGTTGAAAAGAGAAACACAGAAAATTTCATTTTGTCAAAAACTGCAATTTGCTTCCCATTGGATCAATATTTGTTTTCCTTCGATTCTGTCTGACAAGAAGAGGAACTAACTAGAACTGGGCAGATTTGCAGTTGGCATAGGGTTTACATCATTCTGTGAAAGTCTCATTTTCGGCCTCGTTCCCCGCAGAAACTCGTTCTGGCTGCCGGACTATGTGGCGCGGTTTAGTCATTGCTATCTTATGTCAATTTTGCTGCTCCAGTCCTGCGTTTGACATTTTCTCCAGTAATTGCTGGAAAAAGTCCGATTGAGGTTTAAGGCAAAATAACTATATACAGTGTTGTGCAGTAAAATTCCACCACTCCTGTTAATTTTGGAGGATTGCATTACCTCTAGAGGTGTCTGCACCCGCTTTTAGCTTTGATTCTTTTTGTATTTTTCTGACCATTCTACCGAAACTGAAATGCTTGTTCAATATTAATTTGTATCAATACATGTGCAATGAAGATGCTCGCACTTTTTTACGAAATTGATGGGGTGGTCAATTTTGCCGCACAACATCGTAGAACCATTGCATTCTTTATATCTAGCATGATTTCAGACCATATGTTTTTTAAAAAATATATTTTTCAAATTCAGTGCCGTACCCTTATACATACCCTTGCGTTTTCAGATGGGAGCACCACGGCAGCCGACTGGATCTTCTTACCAACGTTTTACCAGGCTCATCAACAAGAAATTTCCACCCAGCATCCTGATTGGACTTACTGGTGCATATCTAACGTTTGTTTTTGCTGCTGGCTACAATTATTGGAGATTGGATAATAATTCTGGTAACTAATAACGTTGCTTTTATTCAAAAATGCTCTTTGCGCTATTTAATAAGTAATTTCATGTCCATGAATTTGTGATAATTTCATTCAGCGAACAAATTCTACAAGAGTGAAAATGTACTACAAGATAATGTAAGACTTCAGACTGAAAATCATACAAATATTGTTGATTAAGATATGGTAAATTTTAGTGCAGTAGAGAAAATCAAAATTAAGTAGCAACAAGAAAATCAAAGGAAATACATCAGTGGTTTAGGCGTGTGTGTCGGTCATTACCTAATTTGGAAGTTTTCAAGAAGAACGAGCAAGGTCTCCTTTCATTTTTCACAACTGAGATCATGATCCTATCGCGTAATGAAATAGGAGGCACGAGAAAGCTCAAAACATGTTGGTCATCCGAATTGGCTTGATGAAAAAGTTTGATAGCCGCATCTTCACACCTGACTGATCGCGATACCAGCGATACCATCTGATGGACATCACAGTTTTCATCGCATACTATTTTATGAAGCCTTTTCTGAACTCTTTCAAGTTTCAAAGAATTCCCCTTGACAGTCCAACAACAAACATTGTGAGTAATGCTCCAGAATGTATCTCACTATTGCATTGCTAACTTACAGTAAATTGTCATAATTCCTGTGAGTTGGCAGAACGAGCAATGTAATCAACTTGCGATGACCAATGTAAATGTGAATCAAATATTGCCTCAAGCAACTTCACACTATCAACATATTTCATGTCAGGTAATTGTATAGTAGAAAAATCGCTTGCTCGAGAGATGGGTAAGCATTTGCATTTGCTGATATTCAAAGATAGGCAAATTTCTTCGCTCCATGTTGTCAGACTAGTGGATAGGACGACAAGGAAAGGGTGATTTTAATGGATACGCCGACAAATGCTTTTTATAAGCTTTGTATACAGTAATCGTTTACAGATGTAGTCTGAATTTTCAGATCTGAATCCCATTTTTGTATAAGAGAATTTTAAAATTGAAAAAGCAATAATCCAGCCAGAATGATAGACTAGAAAATTTAGATGAAACTATAAAAAATTTATATATATATATATATATATATATATATAAATTGATTTCGACTATGAAACTGATCACCCGTGAAATCTCGGTTTTTTCATTTTTCAGAATATCGGCTTTGGTTCAAAACGTCCTTTCCTAAAGCTTATGAAGGTAACTTAACTTAGCCAATATTTTTAGTTGTAGTTTCAAGTTATCCGTTATCAGTTTTTCTCATTTCTTGTTTGCTTTCATGTTGTGCGCATTTGTTTCAAGAGCTGCATCTCACCTCACATTGTTTCTTGATTTTAGTGAAAAGGTTTACAATGACTCACGGATTCTCAAATAGATAGGTTTTCCCTGGCGTTTTCAATATCGGTAGGCTGCAGCGCATCATGGCCATGTATGACTTGATTGGTATGACTATTTCGCAAACCCATTCTCAATTTCAAAGTCGCAGATACTAGAAATATAGTCCAAAATTCTCTTTGAGCAGTATTAGTGCAAGACAATTTGCTTTAACTGCATTTGGCAGTTTAGTGTGGCCGATGCTGCTAATAATGTCTAAGTTTTCAGTGGAAAATTGCTATTTATGATTTTTAATAATAAGTATTGAAAAATCAACATTAATTAAAGTATAGTGTCAATAGAGCGAACATCACTTTTGAAAGCAACATCGGTTGCAAAAAATTATTAAATAGCTTTAAAACAGATTTTACTAGGAAAAGGTACAAACCTGAATGAATTATTAGCTATGATTTGTAAATGACAGAATATTTTTTCATTTTTTATCAATCAGCATGAAAGAATAAACAACACAGAAACTGTCGCGGTGATGTTCACGTTACAAGTCACTATTTGTGCGACAAATGATATCTTTCACTCGGATATCTTTTATTTTCATGTCAATTTATATGTCCATGTTATGTCACCATTTTGGAATATGTTCCTTCTGTCTGGTCGCAAGGCATCTCTCACTTTTCTCTATGTATCTTGCTCTGCAAGAGCATTTGAAGTTGTAGATAATGCGATTAGATAATGATCAAATGTTCTTGTGGAGCAAGATATACATAGGGAAAAGGGAGCGATGCCTTGCGACCAGACAGAAGGAACATATTCCAAAATGGTTACTGATTTCAAATTCAAGACCAAAGTCAAAAGTTCTTCTACAATTTGCCATCACCTGACATTTGACTGAATGCAGTAAGAAAAGCGAGCTCCTTCAAGAAAAATACTAGGGAAGTGTTCAAAAAGTCAAGACGCATCTTGCAGCTTGCCATCACCGAAAGTGTATCCATTCGCAATTTGAATCCTGATTTATGTGCTCAAAAGGATAGACCATTTCTCCTTCGTCTCTGCTAGCTGTTTACTTTATTTTCTGACTTAATAGATTTGTATTATCTACTGCATGTCTTATTAGTAATCTGGTTAGCGAGTATAATTTTCGAAGATTTTATTTCATCTCTATGTGAAAGAATCCGCTACAGCTAAGCATGACGTATTTAACTTCGCTCATTCAATATTTCATTGCCTGTAACATATCCGCATTGTAAAACCACTCAGAGAAAAATCGTGGCCATGGACAAATTAATGACTTTTCGCTTCATCAAATTAATTAATATACTCGTACATGTATACCATACTCTTTTGTATATCTATTTAATAGGAGTATGTTTATTCGTTTAACTCATATCCGAGCACATTCGTTTCCCGTACAATATTCCAGTTAAATTATGTATGTTGCAGTTACTTAGTTTCCAAATGCAGGGATGAGATTTTTCTGCGGATCCGCGGAATTCCGTGGGCACCCCAATAAAACCACCTAGTTCTTCATTTTTTTCTATTCGGTGCCCCTTGGAAAAATGAATTTCCGCCGGGCCCCTGTTGTCTCATTATCATCCTTGTATGTAATTATATGGACGAATGTATGTAATTATATGGACGAAGCAGAAATGAAAGCTCATGAAGAATGCTTTTTGACAATACATGCATGTACGATATAACATGCGAACATGTACGATAATACATAGATGCTCGCATACATTTGTTTTCGAAAAAAATTTGTTTGACATTTGGAGCTGGATTGCTAATCTCGACGACCTCCTTGACGCAACATTCTCTGAAAGATTGAACTATCACACAGGCTAATGAAAATTTTATATCAATGTCAATATTGGATTGGCTCTAATTCCTAGAAATGCTTTAAAGAATAAAACTAAATTCGAAGCAATATGTCAACTTCCGCAGTAAAATGTCCACTATAGAACATTGAATTTTCCTCGAAGAATTACGCAATGCGTATGTACAGAATCCTAGCATGTTAGAAATGGAAGAATTTTACGCCAATTGTACTATATGAACTTTACGTATTATGTATGATAAAAGATCACATAACACAAACATTTTCATCTTTTAAACATTCTCAACAGTTTCAAAACAAGAACATTGAAATCGACATCTTGGCTTGTGAAAGCGACGACACCAACATTCGCCTCAGAATCTGTTTATTTGAAGTGCCATCCCAGTATCAATCAGCGTGAAAATAGAGAACAATTTCACAAATTCCTTTTTGTGAAACAAAATTTTTCTATGATTCTATGTGTTAGTTCCCTTTTCTATCAGCACATTAATCTACATCATAGAGTAAGTATATTAGGTAGAGTAGCAACTCATCATTTATCAAATCCGCAATTTGTATACAGTTTCGATTTTATTGAATAAACTTCAGTTGAGACCCAGTACCACATGTGAGATGTGCAAATTTTTGCACTTTTGGAGAAGTGTACACGAATTTGACTTATTATGATAGCAAAACAGAAGAAAGAAAAGTAATTTATAAATCCTCCATTTCATGACAACCTTGGAGAGGTAATATGGTTTGTTGAATCAGCAATTCGATGGGTTACCATTACTTTAAAACTCAGCCTATAATAGCATTATTTTCTCAAGCGTGATCATATCACAAGCAACTTGCCATTGGTAGAGCAAAATAATATAATCAAAGACTATGATCGTAATTAACTTTAAAACATGTAAATGGGTCCACATTAGTATTCTCAGATTCAAGAAATAACGCCTTGTGGATCATAAAATCATGTCGCTGAAAAATGAATTTAAAAAAACATGACCTCTCAGCAAAGAAACTTTCAATAAGATCTCAACTATTCCTTTAAGACTTGTATTATAAAGCAGCTCATGAAATTTCCTTGATAATCAGCTTAATTTCCGCTTAATTAAGATGATTGCTAGCACATCTTCCTTCCTTTGATATCCAACTTGTTTCATACTACTTATGAAGTGGCTTCATATCGGCAGTATATGAACACCGAAATGATTTGCAAAAATGTAGCTTTTGAAAAACTGCTCAAATATTTTCTTGGACCGCAGGAACGTAGTCTCCGCAAAAAATTGAATCTTTTAATATGAAAATTGTCACTGTATACAAATCCTTTTTGAATCGCTTACTATACTGTATGCATACTTATTCTATGACCTATACATTGTTGGTCATCTACTGCTATAACAAACATGGATATGAATTCAATTTTCAAATATTCGTAAATATTCTCTATCTACCCTTGAGGCGGCATAGTAGACGAAACTTCGGATAAAGATAGGCTACAAGCCATCTATGACAGGAATCCTATTTGCAGTTTTCAATAGGTAGTTGTCATAAGCAAAGATCGGCAATGATATCATCAGAAATTTTTGTTCTATTATATTTTCTAACCATAGATTCTTCGCATTTTGTATTGAAGCAAATTTAGTCTCTTTCGTTTGTTCTATCCATGTCCTTTCCTACTGGTTGATTCATGTAGCGAAAAGCAACAAGCTATTGTCCGTCAGTCTATCGCACAGATTGTCAAACAATGCTAGTCTAAAACAGGGTTGGCTTTTTGCCGGCAAAAACTGGCTTTTATCCACTGAGTGACAAAACCGGCTAAAACTAAAATTCCAAAAAATCAGTCTATTTCTTCACGAAATGATCGACAGCAAGTTGGGGTTTGAGTATCACGATGCATGCGGGCTTGCAGATTGCAACTCTTATCTTGCAAAACATGACATTCATTCTGTGATAGAACCACATGATATGTTTTTATCACGAACGACGTACGATGTTGTCTTTGTTCACGATTGCTCTGCCTTTAGAACAAATGTAGACTTCAGCACCATTTTGGCCCATTAGTTCATGCAACAGAAGTTGTTAGATGCTCCCAAAATGATCCAAAAAAACTGCATGGTTTATAGATAGAACTAAATTAAGCATTTACCCCTTTCTTCATGTGGACGAGCTTCAATAATCCCACTGTCATTCTTCTGTGTTGAGTGTTCAGCAAGAATGCTGAGTACATTTAAATAGTGGCTTAGGCTTCATCAGATCTAGATTTGAACCGAAGTCTCATGAGCGCAGAGAGAACACTCTATCAAAAAGCTTCTGCACCGGAAAATCTAGCCTCCCAAATCAAGCAATCTACAACAGTCACTTAGAATACATTTCTACTTTTTTTAGAAATAAACTAAATATACTAATGCTTGTGACTGTAGCAGGAAATCATGATTTGGAAGAACAAATAATAATTAAATAACATAGTTCGCAGCAGAAATCTTGATAAAGTAAGGTGTAGTGTATGTCTGAAAAGCTTCAGTTATAATCTCAACAAAAGAACGTGTCCAGTAAGCTGTAAAATTGATCTTGTTGATAGAATCTGAGAGCGACAAATAATTGTGACATTATTTTGATATTCAAGTTTGTTTAACGTTTCTCGAATTTCCATATTTTGAGCTCAAATAAAAACTTCACTTTCGGTGTAAAATTCATTTAACATCACCTTATCTTCTAAATATATGAGGGTAAATTGCCATGACATGAAAAATGTTGAAGGGCAATATTTTAAATTTAGTCCTTCTGGGAGTGCAGGATAAATTTCGTAGAAATATTCGTGTAATCACAATGGCTATGGGACATTTGCCGCAGATTTAGAAGGCAAGCTATTCTATGAGATCAGCAGGCTGTTTAATCGTAGAAATCCAAGGCCAGATTTCTGCATTTTCTTGCCTTTTTGGATCTTTTATATAGAGCCAAGCGATTTCCTTCCATCATGGACGTCTGTTGCATCATACAATGAATGAAATTTACAAAGCAACAAAATGCGGAAACGCTTAAAAAATGTTTTTTTATAATAATTCATATTCTTACACCTATACTTGGAACATAGTCTTGATTGAAATATGATATTGATAAGGTTTGAATTGTGAAAATACAGACCTACATGTTTATCGAATGAACTTATTGCGACGAACGTTCATCAATGAAGTAAGGAGTGACGATGATCCCTTATATTGTGTGTACCCAAAAAACTTAAGTAGTAATGCTGGAAAAATAGTTCTAGTCAGTTTTATCCGAAAAATGGTGACAAAAGCTGGTGGTTTTTACCAGGTTTTTACCGGCCAACCCTGGTTTGAAAACTTTTTTGAATTTGCTTTTTCTGACTTGTCTTAGTTTCTATAACACGAGTATAATATAAGCTTATGAATATATCAGGGTTTTTCAAGGTTTTTGCTACGGGTCATCTGATCATTTCCACGGGTCAAACTCAAATCGTCTCCAGATCGACTTTTATTAGTGTACGCCTAACGCACTCAGGATTTATAAGCAGAAACAGAATCATGAATGCAGTGTAACATTGTTGCTAATTGCATTCACGACATGGTTTAAGATGCTTTGGTGGACAATCGATCCCCGCTACTTGCCTTAATGTCGGTGGCCACAATTTTGACGTTTTATTTATTCATTGATTATTATTGACAACTGATGTGTGGTGGTGAGGGTTTGATCCTGCCAATTGACAGAGTCGCGTAAGTGTCTCGCAGTTGAGTTGGTTAGAGCACATGTCTAGTTAACCTTGGTCGTAGATTCGAATCCTACCAGCCGTACATCTTTTGCATGGCAATTCGATCTATCGTTTATTTAATTTCATTGTTGTTAATTTAGCATTTAGCAGTGAATTTTACTCGCGATTCTGCATGTACGTGTGCAAGGTGATTTTCCAAGTCTTGAAGTTAATTACATGTGCTATTTAGACAAGAGACTCATTATCAAACGATCATTATCATTCGATCGGCTGCCCTCACGGTAGAAGGTTGGATAGCTCTGCGGCTCTGCAATCTGTGCATGTAGCTCGTAAGCTGTTTTACCATCTTGCATATCTATGAGTCTCTGTCTATCTGAGTCACGCATAACATACACCCAGAAATGCTGCGTGAAATTTGTTTGATATCTTGGATGTTTTGGATTAGAAAGATCAATTAGAAGACAGATTTTTATTCTTAAGATCAAAAATTTACAGCGTCATTGTCAAAGCACTAGCCATTCAAGTCATTCAGAAAGGAAGAGCTCAGTCATCAAAAAATGTATGAAATAGACAGGGTTCCTACGCCCTTGAATTGTCCTGGAATGTCCTTGAATGTCCTGGAAGTCAAAATGGTCCTGGAATGTCCTTGAATGTCCTGGAATTTTCGAAATTATCCTGGAATTACATTATTTCTTTTTTTATTTTTGGCTGTCGGAATCGACTTTAATCACTAAAGACTTTCGTTTTTATTTCAGGATATTTATCTGTTGTATTCGCTTCTGTGATATATCAATGGTTTGCGGGCGCTTATAATTCTTACTGATTCCGAATGTGTGCATGAATCATGGGAAGCGAGACAATGATAATCAGCAATCTCATTTACTACCTCCGATGCAGGGACTTGAAAGTGATTACAGAAGTCTGGGTGCTCTTAAATGATAGTTATTTATTATCCACCGAACATCAGCATTTTCCACTTGCACTTAATTACTAAGAAGTAAAGTTAACTTCTGCCCTATTGTCAGCACCAGTTTCAATTGATTTAATTTTCCATAATTTTAGGAAGAAATACATTCAATGTTTTATCTACAGAATCTAATGTCATTATGGCTATTCTTCTACTTTCACCTATTTGTGAGTTTATCGATTTTTCTCTGATAAGTGGTGACATTCACGGCCTAATTTCTCGTCAGACACAATTTTGTACTTCAACTCTTCGGTCTGACAAGTCCAAATTCCCCAGATATGCATCTTGGGTTGCACCAGTTTTGAATGATCCTCACTCAGTGAAATGTACGATTTGCATGTTTCAGTTTTCAATTGCAAATATGGGCAAGGCAGCTTTGGACAGTCACGCAAAAGGAATGAAACATGCAACAGCTGTTGCAGCGAGTATAAATACTCCGAAACTCCTTTATTTTTCGAAAGACACCCCACCAGCGTCCACCATCGCATCTTCAGTCTCACTATTGGAATTTTCATCAAAAACAACTTCGATAACGGGTTCTATGTTACCACTCTCGTCGTCATGTGGCTCCTCACCTTCCAGTTCGACCACCGCAGTGACAGATTCACCAATTACTGGGTCTATCGCAAATGACTCCTTAGCTTCTGGTTCTACTGACTCGATGTCTGGGAAATTCGCTAATATTCAAATGCGACTAGATGTTGCTAGATATTCATCTACTAACAAACCGAATCAATTAATGTTTGACAAGCTTCTTCAAGCTGAAGTCAGTAGAGCAGAGATAATATGGTGCTTGAGATCAGTTTACTTACACTAATCACAAAATTGCTGCAATGGACTTAATCAAACATTTCCACTAATGTTTCCGGATAGTGAAATTGCAAAGAAATATCAAATGGGACCCGACAAACTGGCATACATAGTGTCTTACGGTATTGCTCCATACTTCAAAGATATTCTGGTGAATCAACTGAAGCAATCAACTGTTAAGTTCACCTCGTTTTTTGATGAAGCATTCAACGATGTTATTCACAAAGGACAATTCGATGTTCAAGCGTCATTCTTTGATAACACAAAGAATGAAGTGTCTGTCCGCTATCTTGGGAGCGCTTTCTTGGGTCATTCCCGGGGGTCGATCTGCTGGAAGCGTTCAACGATATGCACAAAGGTCTAAACATCTCCAAACAGCTTATTCAAGTAAGTATGGACGGGCCGAACGTTAATTGGGTGCTACTTGATGGAATCAAACAGATCAAAAAGAATGATCCTTCTTCACCAGAAATACAAGAGATGGGAAGCTGTGGTCTACATGTCATTCATGGAGCCTACAAGGCTGGTCAAGAAGCTGTAGGATGGCAAATACAACAGTTCTTGAAATGTTGTTATTCTTTGTTTAAGACCTCGCCTGCTCGTCGTGCAGACTACTTGTACGCCAACGAAGTTGAAGAAGAAGGTAGCAGCCAGATGTTTCCTTTAAAATTTTGTGGTCATCGTTGGCTTGAAAACGGCCAGGTGCTTGATCGGATAGTGCAAATTTTGCCAAGCCTACAAGCCTATGTCTCGGCCTGCAAACGGCAACCCAAATCCAAACGGCCGTCATGCTCGTCAATGTATGAAATTGAAGAACAACTCATCAGTCCTCAATCATCAGCATTGCTATTGGCTCGACTGGAATTCTCTCGATTTGTTTGCCATTTACTGGAACCATTTCTTTCGAAGTTCCAATCAGAAAAACCGATGTGCTCACTTTATATAGCATAATGAAATAGATTCAATTCATACGACCTGTTTTTTATTACCATAAGCATGTACGTATACGTTTATTCCGAGTGAATCCATATACGTCAGGGTTTACCGGTACTTTACCATTTCTAATGTTTGAGGTATGGAGAGATTGTCATCCTGGAATTTGTCCTGGAATGTCCTGGAATTCCTTTTATCATATGGCGTAGGAACCCTGAATAGACTCAAGAAGAAAATGAGAAAGCAATACAATTAATTCCGATTTACACTATTAACTTTGGACTTAATTCCAACGTCAACAATGGCTATCATATATTGAGAAAAGATAATCCAGATAGAAGATAAAAGATAGTTCAAGATCGTATAGTGGTGCGACTTTTCTTGTCTCGTGATATTTCTGCCTCATAATTTGAGGAATCTAATGATAAGGACGTGGATGTATGACTTAACTTATGTCTTTTTACATGCCTTTGTCTTCTTGTATGTATTATGATCAGCCACAGCTGTCTATACTTCAATAAATGCCTATTATTATTATCAAACATAGAAATTTATTTTATCATCATACAGCTAGTGCCCGCATCATACCCGCATGAACAAATCGACATCACTACATGTAATGGATGAACGTTCAAAATCCACGGTCAGAAGCTTTTGCGTCACTACTCCCCATGCGGTACAAGTCAAAAATTCCACGGTGCAGAATGTGACCCGTGGAACACCTTAAAAAACACTTAATATATTATTAGTAATATGTAAATGAGGCTTTGAAATTTGGAAATATGAGTCCGGTCAAAGCTTGACACTTCGGACTTGGATAATCAAGAAAGACCGCCGTTTTCTTGGATCAGCTCCACATGTGAAATGTATATCTCATATATTGCTGGTCACCTCAGACTTCCAGTAGGCCTATGACTGAACATTGAATAAAATTTAGTCTCTTTCATTTGTTCTGCCCATGTCCTTCCGCACTGGTTGATTCATGTAGTGAAAAGCAACAGGCTATTGTCTGTCAGCCTGTCTATCTCACAAAGTGCCAGACAACTAAGCTTAAATCAAAACTTGCGATGTCTAATGTATAGGCCATAGACCCCACCTAAGTATTGATATACAAGAAGCATTGTATGACTAAACTGCATTTTTCGACCTTCCATTATTTGGAATATATCGATGCTGTATGCAATCTAATTTTAACTTCATTGCTAAGAGCAGCAAAACTAGCATGCTAGCAGTGCAAATCGAAAAATTCGTGTCACTAGATCTGTTTGCGGTGCAGGCCTTTCACTAAAAAATAGTATATTTTGATTCAAAAAATTGCTTATAGACGATAGGTAATGATTTATTATTGTGCAATACACACACAATGTGTGTGTGTATTGCACAATAATAAATCATTACCTATCGTCTATAAGCAATTTTTTGAATCATCAATGTTGGACGAACCTATGTTTTCAACCAATAGTATATTTTCATTAAAAAAATAAGATTATTTCATTTAATAAAATTCGTAAAATGATATCATTTTAAAAATAAAATGACATCATAACCGATCACAGGTTATAAGCATGATCTGTATATTCGAACTATGCTATAAATTTTCGTGCTCTTCGGAAATGAATACATTCAATTTTCTCTTTCAGTCTATTTTAGATCCGTTGCCTTCTCGAGTCCCAATCGTGCAGAAAAATGGACAGAATTAGAAAGAAAGCTATCTGAACGGTGAGGGCCAAATATAGATGATCGGTCAAGTGCCTGTGATAATGGGAAATACTGTGCTCAGAAAGGAAGACATTTTAACGACTCCGCCAACACCTTGTTGACTACTTGTCTTGAGACAGATTTTTGTAGTGCCGCACATTTCTTGCTTGTACATACCATCAATAAATTGAGTCTGCAAATCAACACGTGATTTAAATGAATGTATTTCATATGGTTCATTGTAATGAGCTATCAATATTATATGAGGCCTTAGAAATTCATAAATAGATTTACGGCTGAGAACAATTAGACGCAAATTTTTGTTAATGTAGTGAAGCTGCACATCACTAGCATTGAACAGTACACCGGTGCTTGTCAAAATATTCAGCATATGGTCATGAAGCGGACTAGTCTAAAACAAGGAGATCAAAAGATAAATATTACTGAATCCACCGTTTCTGTAGGCCTACCACCACAGAGACAAGATATCGCAATCAATACTGCATATCAGCTATAAAGCTAAGCTAAAATCGGAATTAACAACAACTAAAATGTCATCTACGTAGTGAACATAGAGAGACGGCAGTGGTCCAAAAAAAGTGGGCATCTGTTCAGATTCCACTTGCTCAAGAAGAAGGCTAGAACAGGTGACAAGAGGTCTTCCATTGAAAAACCGAAAGTCTGCTGATAAAAATTAATATTACAAGAAACAATAATCTAGCGGCTAGATTGATGAGTTGAATCATAGACTCCTAGATATATAATGTAGTCGACTGACCACAGAAGCAATGTCCGCGTGCGTCCTGTACATCATAAGATCATTGATTCTTGCATTATGGAAATTCAGCTTTCTATTATAGCTTTGCATCATGCATACTTCATGGTAAGTTAAGTAGAAATTACTATGATTTCCATAAATCAAATACTGCACTGGAAATTTCAAATAACTTTTGAGCCTTCATAGAAAGTTTTGGACACACTGTACTTGAATAGCGCATCGTCAAAGTCCCAATGAAGATCAGTAATTTCTTTATTTTTCACCGTGCGTATAATGTAGATATCCTGTCACTTTATTTTCCTGTAAAGCAGATTATTGCACGGGCGTGCAGTAATATTTTCATTATTGCACTGGTTGAATTATTTCTATATAGATATGCGATTGAATTATATAAAACCCGCTTTTTATTTAACTCATCAAACACCATAGAATTAGCTTATAGTCATAATGGTCATGATATCGGTGAAAAATAAAATTACCTACATAACTCGTGCAAAGATCTTTTGCTTTCTCCTCGATCAACATTCTATGCCCTCGCCCTTCGGGCTCGATCGTGCATAGATATGTTGACCTCGAAGAAAGCAATAGAGATGGATATTTTGCACTAGTTGCGTAAATAACTAATCTT
Source organism: Prostheceraeus crozeri (assembly GCA_907163375.1). Classification (NCBI taxonomy): domain Eukaryota; kingdom Metazoa; phylum Platyhelminthes; order Polycladida; family Euryleptidae; genus Prostheceraeus; species Prostheceraeus crozeri. The sequence goes on along the minus strand of CAJQUW010013687.1, from coordinate 159,059 downwards.
CACTTGCTTTGCCAACAACAGGTATAGTCCGGCAGCCAGAACGAGTTTCTGCAGGGAACGAGACCGAAAGTGAGACTTTCACGGAATGATGTACACCCTATGTCTACTACGAATCTGCACGTCTGCCGAGTTCTAATTAGTTCCTCGACTTCTTGTTAGACACGATCAGAGAAAGACACATATGTTAATCCAATGGGACGCAGATTACAGTTTTATATAAAATGAAATTTTCTATGTTTTTGCTTATTGCGACAAAAATACTATGCCCAGAGCCACAATTTTTGACATGGAATGTCTTCAGGTCATATCCTATGATGGGCATACGTGCTATCGTTGTGTTTCCGATCGACAATGTATGCGAGAATTTGGCTAAATGTGGGTTAAACTGCTAAAAATGCTTGCGTTTGCCGACAATAGGAGGCTTGTCAAATCTGAATGTGTTTAGCTTCATAGAGGGTTGCATGAACATGATAGGAAATGACCTAGAGACATTCCATGTCAAAAATTGTGGGTCTAGACATATAGTATTTTTGTCGCAATAAGAGAAAACATAGAAAATTTCATTTTACCTAAAAACCGAAATCTGCGTCGACCCATTGGATTAACATGTGTTTTTCTTTGATCCTGTCTGACAAGAAGAGGAACTAAGTAGACCTCGGCAGACGTGCCGATTCGTAGTAGGCATAGGGTGTACATCATTCCGTGAAAGTCTCACTTTCGGCCTCGATCCCTGCGCAGAAACTCGTTCTGGCTAGCCGGACTAATATAACTACTTGCTATCTCCAAAATGCAAGTCAGGATGTCCATCAAAAACACGACATCCAGAAATACCATCTCACAAATTCCCTGCTGACGTGGTCTATGGATTCGTCGTATACGTAAGCCTAACTTTATGCCAAATGATAGTCATCGAGTGTGCTCTATTTGATTCAAAGAATCTGATTATAAGACCGTGAGTCTTGATGGAAACAAGATAATATCGAGATAAGATGATGGAAAACGTGTGCATATCCTTCAATATTTCCTCATTAACCATGCTTCTTTCTCAAGTGAGTCCACAGGAAGGAGAGACAGTAAAGCCGCTTAATCTGCAATATTGACAGCTGAAAATGATCAGTTATCACAGCAAATTGTTAATTTTGAACAATTTGACATGTTAAAGAAAGACATTGAACGATATGTGTAAGAAAATCGATTCTACACTAGGTGACATGCCACGCTCAATCACGCGTAATTACACATGACCCCAAACATCCGTGGCTATGCGGGATATTGCTTCAATATAAGTTCTATAAGTTAGTATAGTTGGCAGTTCTGTCATATAGACTTTGCGTCTCATGTGTCTGCATGTATCAGAGGCCAAACAATGTGATAGTACCTCAATTTCATGCCCGCAGGGAAGACAGAACTTTCTTAGTGGTTCAAGCGGCAGCGCAGACAACCGTAAACGACGCGCAAACTATAAACGCTCGCCCGCGCGTATTCATAAACATTTCCCATGTTTTAACAACATCAGATCAAGTGATTTCTGACTCTTAGTGCAGCGCGTATGTACGCGGGTAGAAGAATAGAATGTCCTTAACCACGGATGTTTGGGGTGTTCCGTAATTACGCGTGAATCACGCGTGGCATGCATGTCACTTAGTGTACTGAACGCAGGTCATAAGTGCTACAAAATGCTACCATACTTTGCAGTTTACACATTCAACTAGAAATTCATTGTTTCACGCATATCCATCACTACTTGCATTGCAGTTGAAGAGAATTTGAACTTAGAATTGTTTCTTAAGATGGATGTCACATTGACTACACCTGTTTCTTTGACTGTATGCAATTCCAAAAGGAAGTTGATCCGCCATTCTGATTTAGAAAACATTCTGTGAGTCTTGAGCAACTACACCGACGATTCATGTGCAATTGCATCTTTTTGTGACGACATTGGAAGTTATGTAGAAAAGAATTTATGCTTCACTAACTGAAATTCAGCGATACGTACATGAAGTTTCTTGACTGAGCAGCTACCTTAAGTTGAGACATGATATGCAAGTAGACTTGAACAGCGGTTTAATCAATTCTTGTCCGGCAGCCAGAACAAGCTTCTGCAGGGAACGAGGCCGAAAATAACCCGGTGAAAAAAAACTGTCGGGATCTGTCGGTAAATTGTCGGCCCGACAATTTACCGACAGATCCCGACAGTTTTTCTTCACCGGGAAGACTTTCGCAGAATGATGTACACCCTATGCCTAGTACGAATCTACCCGTCAGTCGAGTTCTATTTAGTTCATCTTCTTGTCAGACGTGATCAAAGAAAAACACATGTCAATCCAATGGGCCGAATTTTCTATTTTTTTCTCTTATCAACTGAAAAGCTAAGGTCATTTCTTATCATGTCCATGAGCATTTATCTATGAAGTTGCACGCAATCAGATTTGGCAAGCCTCCCAATGCACCAACATGTCCCACGTCATCAATATTAAGCCCCATTTTCACATACATCGCTGATCGGAAGCATTATAATATCACATACACATGGTAGGAAATGACCTGAAGACTGCCTTATAACAAATGATTATATAGTAACTACAAACGTGGAAATAGCCCGTCCTAATGAAGACTGGTTTCTTCAAGCTCGCTTTAGTCATATAAAACAACTTTATTTAACTAAATGATAAGTGAATCGGCAAAATCATGTTAGTTACTTGCTTATTTCATTTAGTTTTTCATCGTGTGCTTAAGTTAGCTTTCCTTGAAACGAATGTCTGCCATAATATCGAGCGATCCTATATTGTAGGCCTACAGTAGATAATTCTGTGATCAGTCCACTACATACAGTATATATCTAGGAGTCTATGAGTTAAATAAGGTAATTAGGAACAGTCAACAGATTGAAAGAAGTAGGGCCTACTTACTTATACTTGCATGAAATTCAAAGGTACATCCGAAGGGGACAAAGTTAGAGTATGCAGTCTACACAAGAGATCACCACTTTGTTTCAAGTGTGAAGATAAAAAGGAACCGTGCTGATCATATTCTCATATATTTTCTCTTAAAGATTTGATTGACTCACAAAAGAGAATATCCATTCTAATTCACATAGAAATTTTTTCAGTCAAGAGGAATGTTATTTCCCTGGTCCCTGGAATAAAAATAACTTTTCTTCTTTTCTACTCTCTCGATGAAGAATTATATCGAAGCTCTGCAAATATATTGATCGAACCATGCTCGATACTCCACTTGAGCTTGACTAAAATCCTCCTTTATGCAATTTAAGATAGAATCGAAGCCTACTCAAATCACTGAATACGCTTGATGCAAAATGCTGGAATAAAAATAAGCATACTTGAAGAGCACAAGCATTCCCTTCTTTGAAAGTGAGAAGCTCGCGATTCAAATAGAATGTTTTCAGGAAGATTTTCTACGTATTTCTTATTTTTAATGAAAATTTTGAAATTATACAGATGAGAGTTACACCTCCCCATGCTTCATATTTACGTGCAGAGCCTTATTTGAACAGATAATTTCAGTTTTTAAAATGACAGGGATTTCGCTTAGAAATATGCCTAAAAGCCAACGTACTTCTACATGTTGACTTTGTTGACTTGAATTAGTGGCAAACTCCTGATGTGTTATTTTAACGCAAACTTTAAGCAATATAGGAATACAGAAAATATAGAAATACATTGACCGTCTCTTCTGAAGATTTCATAACTAATGCACAAGAGGCTTAGGCCATTATAGCCGACAGCATTTAAAACATCAAGAAGGAAAAACTATAATTGTCAATTATGCTGAATGTATGAGATCATGAATATATATCGATGTAATGAGTCAGTTAACAAAGAAATTGTCGAAAAGATACTTTGTATCTTACAGTTTCATCCAGTCATGTCACACATGGACATTGAAAAATAAGCAACACTACATATATGTGGGAGATGAAACTTTAAAGTCATTCCATCGTGGGCTTGGACGGTGGCTGACACAGTCAGATTTTAGTGAAGCATTGGGATATTTACAGCTCGGATGCCCTTCTGGCTGACTTCCAATGACATTTTGGTGACTCGAACTCTACACTATAAGATCGTTGGGTAAAGTACTTAGCCACTGTGCCACGCGAACTGCATGCACCGGATGTAAGTGTGTTTGATGAAACAAATCAGTTGAGCTTTTAGAAGTAGTAGGCACGTATGGAAGAAAGCGCTTTGAAAGTCACCAGTTGAACATTTTGAAGTCACGAGGCACGTAAAAATTGTTTTTCAGTCTTGCAAATTCCAGAAAGTGTTTCATAGGATAGTTTGAAATTTTCCCACCATATTCAAGAAACGCATGATCGCCCATATCATCGGTGCGATTGAAATCAAAGGTATCCACATCTCCTGAATTTATATCCAAAACATTTTCCTCGAGTCGAGTTGAAGTGAAACTCACACGAAATTAGCAAACCGGGAACTTTAGAGACATCAATCAGTCCACCACTGTAAGTAAATGCAGCGTTAAAAATATGCATTTGTTTCACAGAAGGCTGCATTTAGCATTCCATTTCTTCTTATCTTTAGAGACAGGAGGATTAATGGCCGTTACGACGGCCTCATCGAAAACATTCTTCAGTCCTCTCTGAAAGTAAAGGAATAAACCATTTAGAAATACATGAAGAGCACAGCAACTAAGCTTCTCGAGCATTTGGCCTACTCAACTGACATAAGCATAATGCACTGTGCATATTATTTGCATGCATTATTGCATATTATTCAAGCAATTCTACCCAAAATTTCAGTGAAATTGAATCATATCAAAAAGGATTGCTTTTGCTTCCGCGGCTAGAAGTATTTTGTCCGCGTCTGATTGTACTGTATTCACTAGGAGCGTGAGTGATGTAGGCTACAAGCAAGCTTTTTTGAGATTCAACCGCACTGCAACCGTTCCACTGATGCGATTTGTCATGACGTCTAATTTCACAAATGGAATGGCTAATGTAGGATGGCTTTCAGTTAAGGGCAGTACTTCAGTGCGGAGGTGGATAATAACCAGACTTGTAAGTGAGCAAGGTAGACAAGGGCCGGGCAGGACATGAAACTTCAGCTCAATTTACTTGTGAAGATGGGAATGTCAATAAATCTGAGCATTAGCTTTAGGACAATAACTTGCAGATGACAATCAATTAGTTGCAGACAATACCTAAAATGCAAACCAACCGCGCGCCCCTGATATATACGCATCTTGATGTAAATCATATGATGTTGAGGCTAATTCCACACATCACAGTTCTCTTGAATGGCTATGACTATATGAAAATGAGCCGGCTATTACCAGCAAAACCAATAACAAATATAAGAAACTTTATAGCATATTAAAATTCTATTAAATCCTATGGTAACACTTTCAAATACCTAGAAGATGTACGCGTGCATCTAGGAGTCCTTCAAGGACTACTGGATACGATTTCAAGATATCGAAGTTTATTAAAAAGCTCATAAAGTATGCATATCAAGTAAAAATGGGAGGGTCTTCTAAGTTTCCATTGGAGGCGCTTGGTACAAATCTTGTCACGTTCACGCAGTAGCACTAAAGCTCCTAAATTATTTTATTTTCATTAAAGTCATTTGCTAGTCACATAAGAAGTATTCGTTCTCGCTGAAGATCACACAAAATGTCGGAAAACCACATCAGTTTTATTTTCCTGGTAAAAGTCATAATGCGGAAACTCTTTCGATTTCAATTGCGATTTTCACTTTTGGTATGGTATGCCTACTCACCTGTGTTAACGCTGAACACTCCACGTATCCAGCAGCCTTCATATCTTCAGCCAACTTTTCGCCTTCTTTTGTCGTGATACAATTCAGTTTTTGCTTTTGTAATGATTTCACACACTCGGGATTGTCTCGCAGATCTATCTGTGTACCAACAAGCAAATATGGTGTTCCCCTGTTGTAATGTAGAATTTCTGGCACCCACTGAAATGTGATGTAAATCAAGCATTATTTCAAAACATTGAGTAATTTGCTCTTATCCATACCTTATACTTCACGTTTTCAAGTGATGCATGGTTTGCGACAGAAAAGCAGATGAGAAATATATCTGTATTTGGATATGCCAAAGGCCGCAGGAAATCATAATCTTCTTGCCCTGCTGTGTCGAAAAGTCCTAGTCTGTATGCTTCTGTACCAACCGAAACAGTGACTGCATAATTATCGAATACCTGAAGTCAGAACGATATGAGTTACTAACATTGCACGATGACAAATGAATCAATACAGTGATCCTTCACGAACATTGATCATGTCAGGAAAAAATGTATATTCAGAAACACTATGTAGCCTGATAGTTGTTTCTAAATAGGCCTACTTTAAACTGACGGACACTAGGTTTCTATTGCCGACTTGAAAATAATTTGTGTTATTCAAAGTTAAGTGAAATAAGATTGAAATCAAACAACAAATCACAATTTTTCAAACTCTTGGAATCATGCTCTAAGAATAAAAAACCATAATTCGCTTGACTTCATGTCACTGTCATTTATCGTATGGAATTATCATTAATTGACCAATGGATACTCCAAGTATCAGTAATGTGAATTTCCAAAAGCCTGTCAGTTTAAGAATAAGAATAAGAATGCTTTATTGTAGAGAGTAGTAATACAATAGGCATCCCGGGTTACAATGAGTAACTCTTACGGGTAGCCTGTGACACTTAATGTACAATGGAAACATTTCACTCTAGAATACAAAATACATGGTGTAGGTGAATGAGAAAAATCATAAAAGAGAACACAAAAGTCAAGGAAAAAGTTTGCAAAATCTAGAAACATCAAATTCACGAATTCTACTTTTAAATGATGCTAGTGAAGACGCATTCACAATGCTTTCCGGCAACGAATTCCGAACATTAATTATACGGTAGTTGAAAAAATGGGCTCTAACATTGCAGTTGGCCCTTCCGGTTAGACAAACTTTGTAAGAATGGCCACGCGTAGAATGAGCTACAATAGGCCTACTGAAAAAGTCAGTTATCGGTACATCAACTAGACCATGAAATATCTTATACATAAAAGTCAGATCAAATATAAGTCGCCTGCGCTCCAAAGAGTTCAAGTTCAATTGATCGAGCCTCGATGAGTAATCAGAATAACTGATCTTGCATCGCTTTCACACTTTCCTGGTAAAATATTTTTGTACTCTTTCGATCAACAAAATGTCTTTTTTCTTTTGAGGATTCCATAATTGAGTTGAGAACTCCAAGAGGGGACGCACGTACACACAAAAGGCTTTGACAAGTAGAATGGGGTCATTTGACACGAAGCTTTTCAAAACAAGGTAAGCTCTTGAATAGGCATTAGAGTTTGCTAGCTAACATTAAATAATCGCAATATTTAGATGGCGTATATAGAGGCGATGCTTCAATCAATATCAATGCGTTACTTACGGTTGGAATATATTCTTTCGGGAATGTATTGGTTGCGTAAGAGTAGAGCAAACAGGTTTTCCCAACTGTTCCGTCACCACAAACAACGCACTTTATCGTTTTACAATCCTGAAATGAAAAACAGTACGATGAAATTGTTGTTATGTTGCAAGAGAGCAATATGTTCCATATGCAGCATATAGGGAGCAATATGTGATCAATATGTTTCGCAATATAAGTCATTTTGACTAAAATTCCTACGGAGCATGGTCAATTGTATGAACATTATTACCATATTAATAATAATTATGATCACTGGATATTTATAAAGAGCCATCACTGGATGACCAATGAAATCATACATAAGAACGTCTACGAACATATACGGATAAGAGATCTGACAAATAGGACAGAAAATTGACATCCATGACACAATTCTTGCACACCATGACACAATTTTTAAAACATGTCAGTCGTCTGATACAAAGCCAGTGTAAGTCAGAAAGATGACACGACATATAATCGCCTTTCGGAATGTGCATAATTAATCATGCCGCATTGCTTTGAATAGGCGATCTAGACTGATAAAATGATGAGCGAATTATGCAATTTTCAAAAGCATTAACACATGATGACAAGATGTTATAGAGAAAGGTCCCATGATTTCAGTGAAGACACCGTACAACTTCGGATTATTTTCATTATAGTTTAGAATAAGCGAATAATTCCTGTGCTCACATTGATTTTTTTGATAACTGGATTATTTAAAGCATTGTCAGTCAGATCATCAGTTTGATTCTGTATATCTTGCAACTATCATCAACATTTGAAACAATGCTCTTCATGCAAATTGCTACGCAACCGCCGTGCCGAAATTTCCAAAATATTTCATCCTCAAAACAGAAAATATTTTTCTCTAGCACTGATTTCAATTCATAGAAAATAAACCATCTTGTAAAACGGTCTGGCAATGATGATAAACGAAAAATTATCATGAATCTCTTGGAAATTGCATAATTCTCTCATCCTTTTGTCAACATAGATCGCTTATGGCCATTCTATCTAAGAGGAATCAAATTACAGTTCATATCATGGTGTAGCAAAAGTCGTTGTGACACATGTGACATAATGATCACGGGGAACATTGGCTTTTTTCCAAATGCATCAGGTACAAAAATATTTTACTCTGAGTAGACACCTTTATAAGCATTATAGTGACAGAGTATTATGCATAAATATATATTGACATAAATATATGTCGTCAATTTACCATAACCATGTGTAAGACAAACGGAGTATTGCTGACAGACCAAGTTAGCGGAAAGGTACAAATATATGTCATTCCATACCTTTACATCCTCTTAAATTCATGAATATTTGTGGATGAGACAAATATAGAATTTCTATCATGCCAAAAATAACTTTCCATAAATAGAAGCATTTTCGTATTCCACGTGTTCGAGAAATTAAAAAATGTCAAATTAAAAAGGCAAGAGAACAACAGATTTCTATGAGTTTAAACAATATCAAACTGATGCTTGCAGTCTCCATGCTCAGTCGCGCAATCATGTCAGTAAAGTCAAACAGCGACATCATTTCGCAGTAGATCTTTAAGAAAGATATTCGCAAACTATACAAAACTCATTATCCGTGCTTGTTATGGCAAAAGCAGGCAATGAAGGATATCAATTTATTCCTCCATTATTTGGTTTGATGACATCATGCACTCAGTTTCCAACTATGGTTTCCACCTCTTCGTCACGAAGATGAGCTCATCATAAAAATTACAAATGCATTAATCAATTAACATCTGTAGCTAGTCTATTGCCATCAACAGTTTTACTGCCATGTTTGCCAGATGTCAAAGAGCAAAAAATTTTAACCATCTTTGAACTATTTGTCCACAAATGTATCATGAAGGGCTCCTCATGCCTTGATGGCAGATGAACAAAGATGAATGCGCACATAGCAGCAAATCCTTTCACAGAAATTGGTCGCATATTAATTATTGTAATTCTTGGTTTGAAGACCTTACTCTATGAAGAAAACCTTATTGAAAACTGTCCAAAATGATATATCTATGGATGAACAGTATGATCAAAGCGGTTTGCGATGTCAGACACTCCTCACCAACATCGAGTGATGGTGATAAGAACATGTTCAAAACAAATTGGTTCAAAAGAAGATCCCATGGAGATACATGCAAAATAGTTTTTCACTCACTTACGTTGCAATACTATTGATACTATTCTGTCTAACAAAATCACCAACTGCTTTCACTTTACTGGAATAATGTCTGACTATCTTGCAAGAGCAACTTTCATGGTTTCTAGTTTTTTACTCGATGACTTGGTCTTATCTGACTAATAAATCTGAAATGAATTTTTTAGGTGCATTTATATGTAAAAGAGATTATATGTTGTACTCATGAGATATTTGATTGGGATCAGGTGTTCTTTTCATTTTCATTTCATGCATTTCTGATTGAACCAGTAAAATGTTGCTGGAAAATGACGCTGTAAGTAAAAACTATGGGATTTCAGATGTTTTTCTGTATGAAATTTACTTGGTTTTAAATATTAGTGAGATTATTTCATAAATAATAACACTATTACAGAAAATTAATTTCTTGATTACCATCAAATTTAATCGTCAGCCTTAATTCGCTGTTTCACTGCTCAGCCGAGAAAATCTGCATGGGAGGCTGTGCCTGGCTGACACAATTTATGGGTGCTATGAAGTTACTTGTAGCTAGGATGCATTGTTGCTTCGCTTAAGAGGCTTGTTATATCCTCGGAACGTAGACAAAGTCATGTAGACATAAAAACAATTATTGACACGGTTATGTAGTTTGTGAATTCTTTAGCATTCTTTGCCAAAACAATTTGGTCAAACATGTTGCTTTTAGAACTAGTTTCAGCGAACACCAAAGTTGTTAGAAGAATCAAAATGCAAAAAGTGGATTAACTGATTGTTAGACCATTGCCGTGAAATAATGATCAATTAATTTAGTTACAAGATTTTGGACAAACAAAACACGGCGATTGCTATCAAGAATGCTGAATTACGTAACATTGCGTCGAAACTTCCGCAATTGAACAGACGTCATGAGCTGATTTGATGTGTTGACAGCTTTTTTAAAATTATATATATTTGCGTCGAAAAAAGGGATTGACTGTGTTTTTTTTCCGCGAATACAAGTCAGGTAAAGCAAGACAAAGCAACAAAAAAAGGCACTGATATATTCTTGCATGAATTATTCGCATCTCACGTGAACTTGACAATATTGTGCGCATTTTGTCGCCACGTTTGTGTACAAATGCAAAAGGTAATGCTGAGTGCATGATGACGGACGTAAACAACATGGCACATGCAGCTGTTTTTCCATCTGGCTCTCACCTGGATTTTGCATCTTCTCTTGCGTTGAACTTTTTCCTCGTAATTTTATCAAGGACTTCTCCACCTTGGAGGCGACTGAGCGTCTTTCATGCGCAGTGCGGGAGTTTCTTGCCTTTCGGGAGCTTGACCTTCGATAACTATCATGCAGTACCGGTATCTGTGGTTGTTCGCCTGTCTTGAAATATATAGAACAATTGTCATTGTAAAAAATTATCTAATGTCTTACGACGAAACTCGCTAGCGTCGAGAAATAGACTGCGATGAATTTCAAATCCTAAAATTTTCAAATATATGTGTACAAAAAATTGTGCAAATTTTCGTGGCTTTATCGGCTCTTTAAAAAAATGACTATGTTACACAACAATCTCAATTAATTTAAAAACGCGGAGTCGTCGACCAAATCATTAAAGAAATGGGATAGGTCCCTGTCAGTCAACGGCGATGAGCGATAGAAGAATGAAGAACGATGGGCTTGACAGTCGTCGGCGGACTTCCACAGCTGCAAGCACTTGTGGTCAACGACCAATTGTCTCTATGGAGCATCAGCCCTCTCCATGCTCGAAAGATGTAGTAGCCCTACATGACTGACAAGTCAAGATTAAACACTTTTCACTACGTGAAAAGGAGACTGAGTCGGATTAGAGAGCATGACCTAATCGGTCAGGCAGTAGAAGAGAAGTTTTGTTCCGAAGAACCACGCTTTTACCTTTAAATTGGTGGTGGCTGTTGCACAAATGCTCAGGAGAGGAGCTCCATCTCAGCTGTTTGGAGCAGACGACTTAGGCAGCCCGATGAAGTCATCCGGAAATGCTCCTGCAGAGTTGGTCTTCAAGTAAGAGTAAGGGGGGTCAGGAGCACTCCTCAGCATGGACAATTTGGAGGCCAAATCTGGTGTGGAATGAAGCTCAATTGTTTTCTCATATGATGCCACAGTCACCCATAGGAAGAAAGGAAAGCTTTTATGCCGGATAATGTTCAATTAACTTATAAATTAGCAATAGAATTCATTTTGAAGGAAGCACTCATCCAGGACAGAAATTCCGCACATTGCAGTGGCAAGTGAATTCCTCCAATGCATACCTCATCAAAGAATTCTATAAGTTCTTGGTGCGATGGTGATGCTCTATCTCCTCATCAGCGACAAGGAGGTTGTCATCAGGTTGACAAGGGTACTGACATTATGAGCTGAAAGTGCAACGGCCGATAAAATCAATGTCGCGGCTCTGTGGAATTGCCATGAAGTACAAGACTATTAATGAAGACCAAATATTTAGAGAAGTCGTGCATTTTGTCACTTTAGTGATTACTGAGGAGGAATGGGCCACCTGCGAAGTTTGCGATCTGATCGAATAAAATATTTATCTCTCATTGCTGGCATTTGGTTTATTTCAAAACAAATATTCGCATCAATTATGTTGGCTTTAAGTACAGGCCTGTCTTCACGAAGCACACTCGACATGTCCTTCTACTGTACCTGTCTTCCCGAACTGATATATGGAACCTATCTTGATGTGATTCATTATTTTCTTGGAAACGTGTATGAGATCTAGGAGTCTATAATTGCGCAAAAAAAATGCAAGATATCAGTCGAAACCTCGACAATTCAATTGTATAATATCATGATAGATCATATTGTAGGGCTATCATTTTGTTTATTTCCTAGAGAAGCGTAGCATGGAGTGGTTTTGGGCCGGCTCATGCCACACCCGATTATGTGGCGGTGGCCCAAGCCTTCCCCCAGAGGGTAGCCAAAAAGTAGACCGAAATAAATACAGACCGTTTCAAAAGTAATAGCACAAAAAAGCTAGGCCATTTTCAAATGAAATTTTCGTGTTGAAGTCCCGGATCAATTTTGATAAACGATATACCATATGAAACCTTATGTTCCATAGATTGTTTTGACATATATTTCGTTTTCATGTGTGGTCAGTAGGCCTTATGAAAAAAAATTGAGCGTTTTCTTTGATGCTGGATTTCAACATGAAGACAACAAAATTTTTTTATGAAAGTTGGCAGACAGCACGAACTATCAGTCAGCTTCATCATGATACACGGTTTTTAGGATTGGCTGAATGTACAAAAAGATACAATACTAATAAGTTTTACCAAAAAAATGTTGCTAAAAAAATCTCAAGATTTTCTCATTGATGAAGATGTTCAATTTCAATAACCTTTGTACCATGTGAAAGGTTATGTCAGGCACTTTAATTTGGCAAAGCGTTTAGCTTATGTCTGGTCAGCTGTGGTCAGCAGACTCAAAAGTATGAATGTTTGGTCAATTCGTTCACCGACACCTACAGACAAAACTATGCAATACAGAAAATTGAGATTATCACCATTGAATCAGGCTCGTGTTAAGCTTTCAGATCATACATTGTCTTTGGAATTCGGACATCAATTTGTGCAATTTCATTCAATTTACACTTTTACCTAATTTTACGCCACTTTCGCGTTAACAATGTTCAACAACGGTCAACTGCACACAACTTAACAACTTCTGTTGTATTAACGGTGGTGCTTTCGAGTTTGGGTTTAAAATAGTGGTGGTGTTATCAGCTCCAAGGATACGTAAGTTTTATCAAAATCGGCCCATCCGTTCACCGACAAACTTCAAATTTGTATTATTCCCATAGTCAGCCATTGCGTGAGTCATCATTTCCCTCACTTGAGGTCCGAAAAAATTCGAATCTCGGATCAGACAAGGGCTTGTCTCGTCTCTGCACCTGTTCACAGCAAACAACAGCATTTCCTTCACGCCGTAGGAATGCTGACACTTGCGTTGCGTCCGATTAATGGAGCAGCTCATCAATGATGAAAATGAGAATGAGTGACACATGGTCCGACATGATATTGATATCTGAAATAGCATCGTGAATTAACAAAGCAGACAATCACTAATTACTTCATTTAATTAGGCAAACCACACCACTGTGTTTCCTGAACCAAGCGTCTCAGCTGACCAAGTAAACAAGTTTATTGATCGATTATCAGCATGCGATTAAATTTGATGAGAATATGCAAAAGATATAAGAATCTTTTGTGCTGTGTAACGATTTATGAAACGGTCTGTATATAAGAGAGATCCTTTTTTTCTCACTACTGAAGTGAAGCTACAACAATTCGTCTAACGTAGCAGTGCTAAAGAGAAATTATTTGATTGAACAAGTTTTCTGTGAGAAACTAGAATAACGGCGATTTTTCGAAAACATTCAAAACTATGTCTGAAACGAATCAGTATCCTAGATACCTGATATCAGTATCCTAGAAGTTGTTGCAGTTGAATTCGTGGATTTCTCGAGCAGCACATGCACAGCTGTGACTGCACAGCTGAAGTCTTATTTTCTGGCCAAATTGGTCTTGAAACGGTTTTGATAAAATTGTCCCAGGGAATGTCAAGAAATAAAATGTAAATAGCAGTAACATCTAAAACCTAAGTTTCGGTTTAATTTTCAGTGGAACATCAATAACCTCTTGAGTTTGTAAGCAGGTCTAAGTAGGTGTACTTCTACCAGCTGTCAGAGGCAATTAGTTCTCCGGCTAAAATTTTGTTATTTTGATTTTTAGGCTTTCCCTGAGACAGGTTTATATAAATCTAATTTAGGGCAATTTTGTGAAAATTTGTGTTCGATAGTGTTCGTACAAGCACATAATGTAAAAATTATTCATAAAAGTTTGTATTATACCAACTAGTTTTGTTTCTAATATAGTGTAATGCGCAGTGAATAATCAACATCAGCTGAAGTATGTATGGTTGGACTTAAGCACATTAGCTGATGTGATTATGATGATGGCTATTGTACATCGTGTTGTTTATAAAGGCAATATCTTGGCTGTAGATCTTAGCTATTCTGAATAAAATGTGTCCATAAGAGTTTGTGAAATCAATTTGAGTGACGAGGGAGAAATTACATGTACATTATAGTTGGAAAAGTCGGGTTGCACGTCGCCAAAATTATTCCTTTTGGTAAGAAAATTGTACATGTAAAGGTTTTTAGCTTTTGTACGAAAAATGTGTATAAGGTATAGTTATTGATTATGATATCTGCAATGTATATATAATTAGATTTCATACATGTAGTATATTTGCCTGTATTGTATTTCAGTTTCTGACAGAGCTCACGAGGATTTTCATGAAGTCTAAGGCTGATGGAACTATCAGTATTACCATGAAGCGCTGTAAGTTGAGCTATTATGAGCTATTGTCATAATGTCACTTTCACTTTTAATTTTTCTCAAACGAAAGTGGAATGCTTGATGAGCTTTCGTGGAATTGTAAAGACCATATATCATTAGCGCACAGTGATTGCTGAATACGAACCTTTCACACACAAACATTTCATGCATCATTTGTGAGCTTACATTCTTAACGACAGTCACTTGTAGCTGTGATCGCTTGCTGCATCTAGACATTTTCCTTGTCTACTTCAGATCTTTCAAAGTTAATTTCAGATAGGCCAATGATTTTCATGTTTATGTGGAGCTATCTGAAGTTGACTTGAAACGATTTGATCTGGAATTTCTAGCAATTTATTAATTTGTGCATCGAAAGATAAATCAATTTTCTTTTCTTTTGTTGAAATGATTTGATTTGGAAATTTGTGAAGTATCCATGTTAGAGGTGTACAATAAAAATCGTAAGTTTTCACTTAGAAGGCATGATCTACAATGAGTATGATGCATGTGAGGCACCAAAGAGAGTAGGCCTATTTTTTGGTTTTTCTTGTGTTGTATGGCAAATCATGATGTCTCTAATTTGTCATATGTTAGATAAAGGCAGTCTACTTCATCTTGATTATTTATTTTCTTATGCCTTCGTCATCTTTATTTAGCTTCATTTTCTCAGCTTTTAACTAGAGATGGCAGCCTAGCGTTTGGTATTGTCAGGTTTCAGCCCGACCTTTGTCATATCTATGACTTAATCATTGCAGTATTTTTTAACTTTTTCCAATGTCAGTTTTTATAACCCCTAAAAGGGACTTGCCATTGTTAGCTAGGCCTTGTTCGAGAACATGATCAGTGAATACCTGCAAGTGGAGACGTAGTAACTGCTTCAATCGATCCTCCAGAATTTTGAATCTGCTTTGCCCTTGCAATAAGAGTTCATGAGAGGCTGATGCTTGGAAATGGCTACTGTACTGATTTTGATGGGGCTTGTTTTGTTACACATTGAGTGGCACAGACACTATCATTTAAAGATAACCAAACATTCGCCAACTGAGAGCAAAAGAATAGTTGTTACCTAAACAACACGCTATGTACAACTGTATGATTTCTTTTGTTTGCAATCGGCAAACGTTTGACTATCTTACTTGTACTCGGATCTGATCCACTCAGTCTTGATACTATCCTCCCATAACTAGTTAGAATCTGAGAATTCAGGATATATTGACAGATTAACTAAATGCTTCGTCCTTGCGATCAAAATCCGTGCTATACTTCACAAATTACCTATCTATGCCACTATAACTCCTCTAGTTTACCGATTTGCGTATTGAGTGGAACAAAAGGATGACTAGAAAATTATCTTCTCTTGTCTAATTCGTTATCTCACTCAAGTGTTTGTCTTAGTAAAAAGTTATTATTTGTAGATGAATCTTAGTTTATACTTCATCTGTCGAGAATACATGCGCTAACTTTATTAAAGAAATCTCATAATGCAAAGCTCACGAAAGATGTATGGCGGAGTGTTGAATGCACGAGGATTGCTCCAATTTTGACATTGGTATTTTGGATAGTCCGTTTTTATAGACAATTCTATGTTTTTGTAATCTAGCTTCATTCATGTTTGCATTCTGACTGATATAAGTAGAAATGTATTAGTGGCAATGCTTTCAAATCAAGCAATACAAGTTAGTTGACCCACTGATACTATGATGAATGTGTTCTCAACCACTCACAAACGCAAAATTTGTTTCAGACGATGGCCGAACGAAACCGAGACCTAAGAAACAAGCATCTGGAGATGATTCTTCTTCTGAACATTTATGCCTCATTCGCGCCTCACGAGGGAATAAGAAAATTAGCACCGTGGTACGTTGAAAAGGTTGATGCAACATATAAGTGAAATTTCCAATAAGTAAATCTTTACCTAGGTCTACTCCCTATCTTATTGATACATCAATCTTATATTTATGTACACATGTGCAGTATCTAAGGTTGGCAGATATCATGACTTTTTCTCAAACTTGAGACCAAATTTTTTAAGTTTCTATGTGTACGATTCCTGCCGTTATTATTCAGTTATTTATATCCGTGTTTTGCTTATTGTAACTGTATGGTTACAAATTACCATTTGTGAGCAGATACCACAGAAAATACAGTCAAGATTTTCTTCGATAGGTTATTAGTTGGGTTGGGGTCAGTGCCCGTGCACGCTCCCTAGCGGGCATGTCCGCAGTTTGGTTATTGATTCTGAGCTTAGTATGTCAAGTTTCTAGCTAACATTCGTTTTTCCGAGAAACGTTGAAGCTGGCATTGCAGGGTATTCTCACATTTGACATCGCGAAATAATACAAGCTGTTCTTATTCACGGAAAAACGTTAATTTTTTGATTAACGCATTGTTGCATGCGGTCCTTAAACTTCTGCGTGAATCTACCGAATTAGTTTAGTCTAATGTAATCTGTTTACATTATTTAGCCAAAAACTTCTTCCATTGCGTGAATATGCCGACGAGGACATTGCATATTATTTAAGGCCATCAATTATGGAGCGAAATTTTAAAAACGTTCACTGCCGGATAATAAGGCCTATATGTAGAAAACTAACATAGGCCTAGGTCTAGCCTTCGTAAATGGTGACAAGAGTGCGATGTGACTAAATTCGATTTTGTAATAAGCTTAGTCTATATGCTTTTTGCAAGCAGTTTCAGCCACGCGTGAAATTTCACGGTTTGAAGTCAAAATGATATTTTTAAAACTGACCAAGTCACAAAATAAAGTTTTAATAACAGAAGCGTCTTTAGCAACATATAAAACCTAGTTTGAGGTTTTTGCTAAACAAAAGATAAAAAAATATCTAAAAATGTAAAAAAAGCTTCTGTATAAATTTTAGCCAGAAAGTCAATAGTCTCTGACAGTTCGTGGAAGTAGACCTGAATATGCCTACTGTTTTGACGAGGTATCTTATTGGTTACTATGTCCGTGAAATCAAATGACAAAAAGATCGATTAAGTATTCGAATTCTTAAAAAAATGTAAGTCATGCCAACGTGGATGGATCTGGGAAAGTATAATATATTTAGCGTTCAATGTACAGGCTGTCCTAGAATTCTGATCAGCCTTCTATATTTTGCTTTCTGAATGAATTCATTTGACCTCGACCTCATATTACGTGTCATCTGTCATTAATACTCAGGGAATTCCTTAATGAGGGCTGTATAGATCAGGGCTCCGCTATCTGGGTCACCTGAATTTCATCTGGAAAATTCTGTCTGAAGTATGAAATTAAGTCTTGTCAACCTTTTTTGTAGCGATAATTTAGCATTCAATGATGTTTTTAAAAAATATTTTGTACTTATGATACAAAAATACTTGTGATTCCTCTTGGACGTGATCCCTTGTCTCAGATCCTTCATGTAATTGTAGCAGTGGACCGGACAGTATTTGAAACATGCAAATACAGTATTAAAACAGTATTTGAAATATAGTCGAGATCCCAATAATTGATGAGCATAAAATAGACGTATTGATTGGCACGTTTTTTATCCAACGCGATAGAAGATTAAGCAGGCCAATTCTGCATGCATAAGCAAAGTGATATGCACATACAACTACAAGTTGTATAAACTTTGAGTAACATGTAGCCGACGTTACACTTCATAAACATCTTTTGAGATTGCCGACACAATATGTTGTTCAGTTGAAAAGAAGCGATGCAAAATGCTGGAATCACATAATGCAAGAAACTAAATATACAAATAAGCAGGTTTTCTTTTCCTTTAAATCATTACAAAAAACACGGTTTTTAAGCCTTTGTCGTAACTTCCGAATGTTCAGAAATTCCACATTCTATCTATTCTTTCACAGTAATACATTTGGAGGTATTTCTATTGAACATTGGATTTAGAGGAAAAATCTAGAAATCTTTTTGTTGTTAAACCTAAGATTTTGTTAAGTAACTGGAAAAACACTACCTATGTTTCGACAGCACAATAATACAAAACTACTAATTCTGTTGATCGAATGCTCATGGTTTTCATTGCAATTTCAGGTGCATCAAAAGGATATGAATAAATTCCAATTGGTAAGTGAAGGCTCAACGTTTTCGATTCAACGTTTTGTTTGTCAAAGTTGAAGATTCAACGTTTTGTTTTAATAATTGTTTCATCTTAAACATAGACTAATTAGTCTCATGTTGATTAACCTTCCCTCTCGCTCACAGCTTCTATTGCTTGACCCCTCAAAGACAATTGGCAGCAATTGTTACCAGTACTCAAAATTCAGTCACAATTCAGGGCTGATAGAAGCATTGTTGCGCAATGTGAAAGAACTTTGATTTGTTGTAATATTCTAGTTCCATTGGAGTTCCGATTTGGCGTTTGAGATTCACTCCCGTAGCAGAAGAATCGTGCGATCCACTTTTTAAATCGAGTTATTTGCCATCTCTACCTTCAATCTGTTTTTGGCGACACTGAGTTATCAGCATGTGCTTATCAGCAACTCAGAATTAGCAATTCCCCTTTCATAAAATATTGCTTAACTTGTGCCGCTACAATACTCGCTACTTCATGCTTGGTACGAAGACTTGATAATATCCCTCCGTTATCAAAAATTATTAATGAGATCAAACCATTACCAAAGAGGATTATTAACAAGTATAAAAACTGGCATTCCCCCGATCGATGCAAGCAGGCACGAATGTCTCCTGTACACAAAATGGGTGAAATGGAGAACTATAGACCATTATCGGTGTTGCCATCGATCAGTAAGATTATTGAGAAGCATGCTCATAGACATTTCCATGACCACGTTCAGCCCATGCTATAGTCCTCGCAGTCAGGTTTTCGGGAACACCTTTCCTGCGAAACTGCTCTTGTAAATACTATGTACCAAGAACATTGAACGTGGACTTTTGAATGGGACACTTATGTTGGATTTCTAGAAGGCATTTGAGCTGATCGACGACAATATTTGCCATTTACAATTTCGATTCGGTCACATCTAATAGGTTGGAATCCTATATAAAAGAAAGGTTGCAAGTCGTTTCATTTCGAGAACTACAGCCGATCGATCAAACTCACTTTTTTAGACGGTGTCCCACCTGGTTCAGTAATTGGGCTCTTACTTTTTGTAATCTTAAATTACCTTCCCTTTTACCTATCTTTTGAAAGCTATGTGAATATGTATACAGACGATACGGACATCGACGTATACGAAAGCTCACCTGGTGAAGTGATCCATAAACTGAAAATGGCATTGAGTGAAACGATGATTTGGTGCGAAGACCATAAAGTGATGCCTATCCGACAAAGGGTGGATTTCAAGCAAGTCACACTACTGGTGTACATAGTCATGAATATCGTATATCTTCTAATAGAACTCGGGGGCTCTATTCATGTTGCTCTCACCCGGGTTTCATTGGAGGCCCCCGGTTCTATTTAATTACATAAAAAAATTATCGGTAAAAACACTGTATCAACCATAGCATTCGGTCAACCTACACAAAAAACCGGCCTATTATATGACGACTCTCAGTACTACTAGTACAGTGTGCCGTAGTTTATATCTTTCTTTCATACTGATTTCAGCCTGATATCCTGAGTAGCCTAGATATTCCTGCAGCATACTTACTTTAACATCATTATTCAATACTAAAGTTCTTATTTATCTGTTGTCTAATTTTTGTTTCTGGTATCCGGATTACACGTAAGTCATAGAAACCCCTTCGCTACAAGGAATTACGAAAAAAAGGAAGTCTACGTGTGATACCTGGGTGCGTACGAGTATACCGGTGCGCACCTGTACATTATCAAAGATGGAAACTACATGTAGAATTCACTGTGTCACTATTAGCCAACTAATTGTGAATTCGTCATGTCTTGTATATTGATGCCGACCAGGTGTACGGCAGGTACATGAACAATTGTACAGCAGTAACGGGGTGTTTATCTATAGTCTATAGTGTCCATAAGATGCTTCTGAGTCTGACCCGTGTTCTATCAGAGATCCCGGGTTTTATTAAATCATAACTCATAAACCCGGGTTCTGTCAGAGGCCCAGGTTCTACGGTAGTTTGGTCCCAGTATGCTTACAAGTCATGTTCACAAGACGGACTACTCAAAGTCAAGTTACACGAGCGATATCTGCCGGAGAACTATACGCACCGCATGCCAAAACAAAATTGAGAAAGAACACTCTTCGATGTAAAGGACCGAAACTTTTCAACCTCTGCAATCGAATTATCAAAGAGTGTTTCAAAGATTCAAACATGGCCATTTCAAATAAGCTATGCTGCAAATGTTATTCTCATGAATTAAACAGGGTGGCGGCCGCGCCCGGGAATCGCACTGGAATTTTGGCCATTTTTCAGTTTTGCCCGGGAATCCCCCGGGAATGATACTTTCACTCAAGTAAAAAAACTAAACAATCATAATTTAGAGCGGAAGTTTTGCCTGTCTCAGCCACGGTTCGCAAAACATTTTAGCAAGACGCATCAGTTTCATTCAAATTTAGCCCATTAGTGCCGATAAATTTTTTCTCAAAAATGCAATTATCTTTGCGAGCACTAGTTATATGAAGCACGTGAAGATCCAAAAAATATTTCAATATATCTGCTTTTTATTACAACATATCCGCCATCGGAAACTAAGCAAACTCAAATTGCCACATCTTCGATGAAGATTCCAAGCATTTTGGATAGAAACATCTACAGTCCAAGAAAAAAAATTGGTGATGCCATTTCTTATGTCTGTGGAACTCAACAACAATTCACATTTTTGTCCATTCACAGTTCCGCCCATGAACTTATTATATATCTTTACGGTATTAGGAATATCTACGGTAATCTTTGTTTTGCTAGCGCGAGAGAATCGCTGATAAGTTCCTATTGGATGTATGGAATCACATGTTGATATGAAGGAAACTACCTTATTGTCATCATGTTATTACCATCATGCTTTATGCCCTAACCGTATGGGTTTGCCACAAATATATTGTTTACTCGCGTAGGAATCCAAAGCACACAGTTTATGGATGACGGTTACCACGCGCCCATTGTTTTTACGCAAACTGATAAAAAAAGTGATGACAATTAGGAATTCTTCTGGCGTTAACGGTCTTCGTCCATTGTGGCAGTCTTCCTGGTTTCTCTTGTCGATGCTTCTGGATAAGTTGGTGTCATCTTCCTTTTGTATTAACATGTGGATTTTGATATCCTGGCTTTCTCTCATGGCATAAATACGCTGCAGTTCAAAATGTAGCGTTCCAAAATGCGATTTGTTGCTTCAACTTAACATGTTAGAAAATTGAAGTCTGAAAAATCGGCTTCGTGCAACTTCATAGACTTTCATGAATCAGATGATGAAAATGAAGCATTTTTTGATTGTTGAAAAGTTCAGGAAACTAACTTTTCCATCGATATGAAATCATTTAGATTCCATAAGTAGCTCACGGCTGCAGGCCATTGAGGAAAAGTAGATGTTTATAATCTTAAGAATTACCGCTCACAAAATTCAAAAATTTTGAAAACTGAGTACGACAGTCAAATATTGTTCACGTCATAATTTGGTGTTGAAATTCTAACCGGAAGGTATGATAAAAGTAGTTTAAAGCAGTGTCCGGATAATTTTTGAGCGTTGTAGTTGGAATAAAGTATATTGTCATCCTAAAAAAATGGCGTGGAAATTCGATGAAATAGCCCGGGAATTTGAAGCTTGGAATCTGGCCGCCACCCTGATTAAAGAATTCATTCATATTTTATTAAGTAGGAACGCAAGCATTAATTCTATCAAATCAGGCAAAACGATGCACAAAAATGTAACTGCAATGGGAATTAGAACATTTATAGTAACCAAAAATCAGACTGCAAGGAGGAAATCATTGATTTAATTGCTGCAACTTGTTCAGTGACTTAAAGGAAGCATGCTTCATGTGAACTTGTTCCTTTCTTTCTAAGATGAACTGTTTTGTAGATACAACAATAAGAAAAATCAGCGTTGCCGCTAAAATTCGTCAATTATTTCAGACAGTGAAATTTTTAAGTCAAACTGAATCTGTGAATAAAATAGTTGCGAGCATGTGCGCTACACACCAGATTAACTTTCAATTTTAAAGTCATATTTGCTGACTCAGTATCACCAATGCAAAATACCGCATCGTCTCTCCGTGACATAAGAATCTTGCTCTCAATTTTGACACCTATCAAATCCTATGTAAAAAGTAGCACAATTTGCAACCACGCTTTGTCTATTGTTTTCATACTTCCTTGGTGCACGCTAACCTTTTCAGCATGATGACAACCTTACCTCGAATTTTTGATCAATGGATAGGTACTTAGAAATAATGTTTCAAGTTATTTTCCATTATATGCAGAATTAAAGATGTCGTCGTTGACGATTCCTTCCCCTTAAATGTATTTCGAATATAAACATTGTGCAGTTAATACAGTAATTGAAATTTCCGCGGCTATTCATCAAAATTCCACTTTCAAGTTACTTAAGTTTCTCTTTCAACACAATGCTTGCATGTTGTCCACGTTAGCACACCGCATTAATCAATAAATCCTGTTTTTTACAAACGCCATCTAAGTATTTGATAAATCAGTGATTTGAATAGATAAATGCGGAGAATCAATGAGTGGGAGACATGAGCAGATTTCACTGTTCACCTTCGAAAATCAGCGCCTTGTCATAATTTCTACTATGAGGCGTGTTCAAATGAAACCCTTTCGCTATACTGTATTTGTAGAATAGTAAGCAGACAAAGTAAAAGCACAATCAATTAGTAACAACTGTGTATTATTAACATAAAAACAGAAGCAACAATCAAAAAAGTCTCCGTTGACTTCCCGGCACTTGTTCCATTGCTTGGGTAGGCGTTGAATTCCGTCGGCAAAGAAGGACTTCGGCTGTCTTTTGAACCAATCCCTAACAGCTGTCTTCACTTCTTCGTCTGATCGGAATCGTTGTCCCTTGAGAAACTCTTCAGGGGACCAAAAATGTGAAAATCACAAGGTGACAGGTCAGGACTGTATGCAGGGTGTCCCAAAACTTCCCAACGCTTCCTTGTCAATGCGTCAGATGTCGCCTTCGAAATGTGTGGTCTTGCGTTGTCGTGAAGAAGAATGACACCTGAAGACAACATACCGGGTCGCTTGCTCTTTATCGCTTGGTGAAGCTTGTCCAAAGTTTGGATATACCGCTGCGAATTGATTGTTTCGTTGGGTTCAAGAAACTCGAGCAGCAGCGGGCCCTGAATATCGAAGAACACCGTGAGCATCACCTTCCCTGCAGATTGTTGTACTCGCAACTTCTTCGGCTTGGGTGAACTTGGATGCTTCCACTGCATGCTTGCTGCTCTGCTTCCCTTCCGGCTCGAAATGATGGCACCACGTCTCGTCTCCAGCCACAATGCGATGCAAGAACTGCTCATTCTCGGTATTGAAGCGAGTCAGGTGTTCCAAACTGAGTGTTCTCCGTCTTTCCTTGTGGTCATCAGTAAGCATTCGAGGCACCCATTGAGGTCTCAGTCAGACTTTCAGTCACCACTTTATGCGCCTGTCCAGGACGTGGCAAATCAGATGTTTCAGTTCGCCCCTCTCGAAACTTCCTTGACCACTCTCACTGTGATCTTTGAAACAGTTCGATCTCTGTATACTGATGGCATTCTGCGATGGATCTCTGCTGGCATGCATCCTTCTGCGGTCAGGAATTGAATAACCGCTCTCTGGTCTTCTTTGGATGGACTTTCTACCGTGAGCGACATTTCACTCCTCATTAACCGTGAACAACATACACTTGGTGAACAAACACATTGTCACGCTGTTATAAAGCACTGAATAGTACTCCACAGGTCTGCTTTGATTAATTGGTCATGCATGAACCCTCTAAGATAAGTCGAACGGGTTTCATTTGAACGCGCCTCGTACAATGCAATATCATCGTCACTGTCGCATTAGCATTTGACTTTTGTCCTATTTACCTCCTCCATTCTGAGGATTATAAATACACCGTAGAATTAAATATCGAGTTGCATCAGCAGTTAAAAAATGCGAGCAGGCCTAGTTCACATCTCTCAACATCGACACAATTTCCTTTTCATTTCTGCTAAGGAGGTGGTCTCCGTGGCACAGTGATTAAGTGCTTGGCCTAGCGATCTTTTGGTCCAGAGGTCGAGCCCCGAAGGTGTCATTGGAAGTCGGCAGGAAGGGCATCCGGACTAAAAGCACTACAACGCTCCATAAGTCTGACTATGTCAGCACCGTCCAAGCCCCAAGTATGGGGACTATTGACGTAAAAGCTTCATTTTTTTCTTCTAAGGAGGTAATAGATATTTCATGGATGGAGTCCCACAGCTTACTTACACAAAACGATCATAGTAATTTATCAAAGATATCTTGAACGAGTATGAACGAAGAGTAGGAGATGACATTGTTACTGAGTTCATCAGCCAATATTTCAACCGTCATTTTTCTATGACAGTCGTTTTATCAGCAATTCCAAATTAGACGGCCTTAATTGCAGAATCTAGACCGTCTCATTTGCTACGTAATGCCGTTCCATATCACAGAGCATGGCACCTTTTATTGCCGTATTAAACATAGTCAGATGCTCTAAAATGTTCCATGTGCCGCATTTATTAGATTTTAAAGCCTGAAATTATAGAAATCACAAGCTATCACTAAGATCAGCCATTTTCATAAAAATTCTTATAGGTGTTGCAATAAAGGGTTTGCTTTTCTTTCAGGCCTACGCAAATGTGCTGAAAGGAAATATCGACGGATTGAAGAAAAAGGACAAGAAGCAGACGATAACGAAGTCGAAACTGAAACCAAATAAGGCAGTTTAAGTTGATGGTCGATTTGGCATCAATAACGACGCATACTATGCTCTGATTTTGAAATGGTGTTTGCGCCCGGAAGTTGGAAACAATCACAAGTCCTCTTGACAATGAACTTTTGTGCTCTTAACTAAAAGCACAATTTACAGTTGACTAAATTACTCAATCCTGATGAACTTTTGGCTTCATCAATATCCAGGAAACCAACTTTTTGTCGATCATCTTCATGTGTATTTTTTGTAGAATGCGAAGGGCCAAAGTTACTTTCAAAAGAGAAGGAAGAAAATGTCCAGTTATTTATTTCGTCAAGAAACGTTCTATAAGTATTTTCTATTGTTGTACCACCTCTTAACATATTCCACAATTCATCGAGTCGAGACTGAATGGCGAATGTCACGAGAACTTTCTGATGATAATCAAACAATCATTTTAACCAATTGGTTCAACGAGTAGTCGTCATTCCATTGTTTTATGGAAACCTACCAGTGTAAGCAGTGTTGTGACTAGTTTTTATTTATGTTTTTTTTAGATCCACTCAACACTTGATCACACTTGTACATAGTACATGCAGTTGTAGGCGCTGTTCGAAGTGTTAACATGTAAACTGGTGTTTGTATATATCTTGTTGTTTTCGATGTCATGTGCTGAATAAAGTGTCCGAGTATTATGGTTTTGAAGTGCGCAGATTTCATTTTTACTGATGAAAATTTCTCGCTTTGTGCGAGATATCATCATCGGGTTCGATAAAACTTATTGGGATCAATTGATACCTCATTCCAAGGCATTTATGGCTGACTTGTGATTGAATATGGCGCGCGAATCGACAAAATAATTAGTGATCGCTAGAGAATCATGAAATGAAATTCATAGCGTTACTTGAACTGAATCCAAGCCTATTTGAAAAGTAAATATCGGTCTTCCTACAGGTACGCTGAAACTATTTGAATTAATAGCCACTCGTGGGTCTGCAATGATGCATTTCAGACCACAAGTTACTGTGCTGGAAATCTGGACTACATCGTCCTTCACCTACATACGAAACTATAACAGTGCGTCCTTGGAAGCATGTATTTATTGTGGACCTTCATTCATTCATCGCCAACTCTATCCTATGCGATCCTACTTCATGGTATGGGTTTTCTTGTGGTCAGCTCGTCAATGCTTACAATGAAGTAATATTATGTGTTTAATAATCAATTAATCCCGGAACGATCAGTGCGCATACGCCGTCGTCAGTCTGATCCTTGGTTCAATCAGGAATGTAAATTCTCTAAGCGTTTATTTCGTAGTGTGGAGCGTAGCGGCTGTCATGACGACTGGAGAACTTGCATGGCCTACTACCGAAGGATCCTGAAATGCAAGCGTGAACTGTTCTGGCGAAACAAAATACAATCTGAAAGTAAGTAAAAAACTTTGGCGGTCAATAAACACCTTGCTGGGTCGCGATGTTAAACTTTCCTCGGATTACCTGGATGCTACACAGTTTGCAGACCTCTTCGACGACAAGATTAGGAAAATTACATCCATCACGCGTACAGCCAACCGGCCTTCATTTACCGTTTTGGATAAAGAATGCTCGTTGTCAACATTCCGGTGCGTCTCAATTCCCGACATCTCCTCCACAATACGATCGTTGCCCAATAAACAGTCCCTGGCAGATCCCATGCCAACTCACATTCTCAAGGAATGCCTTGGCCTTCTCTCACCATTTTTAACACACTTGGTGAATGAATCACTACTTCGAGGATCGCTTCCATCCAACTTGGGCTTGGCAAGTGTTACTCCTGTCATCAAGAAAGGGAAATCGAATGTCGATGATGTGTCATCTTATCGTCCGATCAGCAACCTCCCTGTTCTGTCGAAGCTGCTATAGAACGACTTGTCCTGCGCCAATTGATTTCTTATCTGCATACAAGCAATCTTCTTCCGACTTACCAATCAGCATACCGGAAACATCATTCTACGGAAGCTGTCATTACTGATGTCATGAGTGATCTTCTTGAGTCCATAATTGATGAGGGAGAAGCAAATCTTCTGGCAGCACTCGACGTACGTCAGCGGCATTCGATTCAGTGAATACTTATGAAATGACTTTCAACGACGTATGGTTTGAAAGGATTCGTGTTGGAATGGTTTCGGATCCTTTCTTAGGAGCTCACAGTACTTTCGGTATGGAAGATCCCATTTTAGTGTTGTGCCAGTGGTCAATGGTGTTCCACAAGGAACTGTCCTTGGGCCGATTCTGTATGCCCTCTACACTGCCGAAATTTCCCAAGTTTCACAAAATTTTGGCTTGAAAGTCCACATCTTCGCCGACGACATTCTGCTGTATGGGTCTTGTCCACATGGTAAGAACCTTCGTTGACTTCAAAAATCTCACATGGTATGCATTTTATTCAAAGTTGGCTGAGCTCTAACAAGTTGGTGATGAACATGGAGAAGACAAATATTATGTGGTGTGGACGCCAGCGCTTATCGGCTTGCCACGAGCAACCTATCTCCATTATGGACCATCATTTTACTCCTGTGGCCTCTTTTCGCTATCGATCTCGGCTTCATAATTGACAACACATTGTCCTTAACATCACAAGTTTCAAAAACAGTGTCATCGTGCTTCAGTATACTCCGACAAATCCGCTCAATCCGCCGATCAATTACTCGTTCTCATACTGCCTATCTGGGTGAGCATGTGTTCCCTGTGCTCGAGTATTGCATTGGTATTTTCAGTGGGTTGCCTGAAGTCACGATGAACCGCCGTCAGAGCGTGATCAATGCTGCAGTTCGTCTCGTGAAGAACATCCCGTACTTTGGCTATGTTTCAGGAGCCGCGAAAGAGCTGGACTGGTTATCCATGAGGCATCGAGTTGATCTTCGCTTAGCCACCTTGGCCTATAAGTGTGTTCATGGATCTGTTCCATCGTACCTTGGAGAGCGAGTGAAGCTTAATTTAATTGTGAGTGACCTTCATAATCGATCTCGACTCCGCTCTTCATCAAAAGAGCAACTCCTCCAACCACGCTGCAGACTGAAATTTACGCAGAGGAAACTATTCTCTTCCAGTGCCATGGAATAGCCTACCACCCGAATGTCGATCTCAAGAGACAGTTAAACTTTTTAAGTCATATGTCAAACTAATATGCAAAAGCAGCTGATCGGACTTTTATTTTGTGAGCTTTCTTATGCTTTTAAATTTTGTGAACTGACCCTGAAGCTTTTTAGCTAGTTGTTATTTTAATAAAAATCGTCCTCATTCATTCATTCGTCTTCAGCTAATATAAATACGAAGTCACACAAGAACCAGATCAATAAGTAAAATCGACTCCGCGTATTAGTTATTCATCGAGCTTAAGGACGCGGACCGCCACCCGAGACAAAGGCACGCCTATCTTTGGAAGTTAGACCAAATCTACAGAGTATGGGTCCAAGTATTCTTTGAACAAGCCCACGTGAGACAGGGAAAAATAATCATTAAAGAGTTCGGTTTTGAAGAAAGATGAGTCAGTTGGATATCATAGCCAGACAAAAATAGTTCTACAACATTTATTTTCATGAGGCACATGGAAATAGGCCTAGGCTATACGCATTTTTTTCTTGCATTTGACACATAATTTATTCTATTTCTGTTAAATTATAAAAGATTATGCAATAATTGAAATGAAGATAATCCCGGCTAACAAAGTACGTATCTGCTACGTAGCGGGGGAGTAGCAGAAATGCGTAGCAGAAACCAATTAAAATGGCGGCATAGGCCACGTACCTGCTACGTAGCATGGTGCTACTTGTTGCTACCAATTGAAACGTTGCCGCTACTCAATTGACCCTATAATGGAACCTACCGCTACGCTGAGGCACCAATTGCTACCGGTATGCTACGTAGCAGAACCTTTTGCTACTCCTCCTACGTATCTGCTACTGGATGCCACGTACTGCTACGGCGACGCTACGTAGTTGCTACTAATCACTACCAACTGCTACACTGGCGCTACGCTACATTCTATCACTCCCTTTCTTGTTTGTTGTCAAAAGTCCACCTCAATCAATAGGCCTACCGTCCAACTTATCCACAGCTATAAAAATCAGAATACAATATTCCGGAATATCAAAACACAAATCATCAAACAAACGATTTTATTCCAATACGTATGTACACCTTATCAAATGTCTACTCCGGCACTCTCACCCTCTGCGTCTGCCATCTCTGCCCTGCTCCGGGACAATCTTCTAGGGGCTTGTTTTAGCCAGTTCCCCACAAGGACCTTGATTCTTGCATTACCATTTTTATAATGGAGTTTTCTCATTGCCTCTGAAAAAGGAAGAACAATTCTTCAGAAGGGTACTCAACTGCATTTGAGATTATAACAAAATACAACTTAGTGATAAACAGACACCAGTAAGTTTGGAATACGTGGCAATTCGTACTACAAAGGAATCAAAAATGTGGTCTCTGATGAGACGCAACGTTTCAAGCTCATCTCTAAGCTTTGCACATCGACTTTGCTACACTTTCACAAGTTTTCAGCATTTTGTAGTAGATACTTTGTACAATGCAATTAGGACATCTTGTAAGCGTTTTTTTGAATTTCTGAATTTAGTTCCTCCCACATTCACCGAAAGAATAATAACTTTGACTTAGCAGATTTTAATCGAGGTCGGACTAACAATATTCAGATAACTACAGAAACATTTTACCATTCAGCATTTTTATTAGCTTCTTTTTTCACACTGATTTGCTCCTTCACACCTATTTCTCGGACATAACAATCTTGAATAAACACAACATTTTAATGATTATAGCAAATACAGTGAAAGCATAGAAATAGTTAATAATTTTTTTTGGTCTCTTGTTTTGGTTCCTAGGTTTGCACAGACAGTATAGATCATAGCTATGAAAAAATAGAGAGCCTCTACTGATAGTCCCGGCGCCAGGACGGTTTTTTTGCATGGAACGAGCCCAAAGATAAGACTTTCACAGAATATTCTAAACCCTATGACTACTAAGAAAACGCGCGCCTTCCGAGTTTCAACGTATCCCTTTGATATGCAGACAAGATCAAAGAAAAAGGACATGGTAATTGAAGAAAATTGAAGTTTGGTGTGTTTGCTCCGACTATGCGAGATATATTAACTCAAGCGCTGTAATTTGTGGCATGATATATTTTCAGGGCATGAAGTCATGTAATCATCTACCATTGCCGACCAAAACCAAACACATTTGGATACAACAAGCATCTTAAGTAAACATGAAATTTTGATCAAATTTCAGCTCAAGCCTTAAGTATCTAACAACTCTTGCAAATATCGCATATAAAATTTTTTCCTATCACGCGATAGAACGCATAGAAGATATATAATAATAATAATAATAAAAAGCGTATATTTTCAAATGAATGGAAATCATAAATACACAAAAGCATGATCGAAAAAATAATGTCAACGGAAAAATGAATTGTACAAGGCTGTCATATGTGGCACAAACGATTTTTGACGACGAGCGGATTTGCAATACGGCTGTGATAGGCGACCACTTGGAAGACGTCTTGGAATATTTGAATGCAATATATGATCAGTGTTCAAGGCCGATTGAAACAGTTTCATAGCATGTCGATTTTGGGAGTCGAAAAAATCAGGTAAACATTTCTTTTTACAGTTCTTATTGCAGATGATTTTGTGGCAACGCTTTTCAAATTTTTCGATGATAGCTTTGTCCTTGGAAAAGATACTGCCAATGTATAGAACACTGCCATAATTCATCGTCGACAGAATAGCCGATTGATAAATGTGAATCAAGTCTTTCTTCGGTAGAATCGGCTTTAATACTCGTAACAAGTGAGTTAACTTTGCAGCTTTTCGCAGTCGTTGGCTGATGTGCGACGACCATGATAGCGACTTATTCAATCTGAAGCCAAGAACATCAATAAAGTCGTTTTCCGGTAATACTGAATGAAAAAAGCTACATGGAGAACAGTCAGTACTTTTTGTAATGAGCAGGTGGGAAGATTTCTTCATATTTAGAACCAAACCACGACTGTTACACCATGAGCTTATGTTTTTCCATTCCTCCTCCGCACGAGCATTGTTCGAAGATTCATTGTTCGAGTGGCATACCATGAGTAAGATATCATCTGCGTATTTATAGATAGTATTCGTAGGATATAGAGCTGTCAATGGCGAAACAAAAATGCAGAATAGAGATGGTGATAACACCGCACCTTGTGGTATCCCGGACGTAACGGTTCGCTTTGAGCTAGATTGATCATTGAAATATACATATTGCTGTCTGTTATACAAGTAATCTCTGTACCAACCAATGAATCCCTGGGGCAGATTCGTAGAATTCAGACTGTCAACCAGAAGTTCATGTGAAATACTCTCAAAAGCCTTGGTGGCATCTAAACTGATCAAGGAAATCGCCTGAGTATCAGTAAGATCCAATTTTTGCAATACGTTGTCCAACAAGGAAATTGTGTAGCATGTGGGGCTACTAGTTCTTCGAAAGCCAAATTGGTTAAGACCGTAGTTTTCTAAAAGAATATTTGAAATTCTGCGGAAGATTAGTCGCTCAAATACCTTGGCCACAATCGGCAAGAGTGAAATGGGCCTAAAATCGGAGATTTTGGGATTCTTGCATTTCTGGATTGGTATGACTTTCGCAATTTTCCAAACATGTGGGAATGACTCACACAGAATAGACGAATTAAATATATGAGTTAATGGTCTGCTAATGATGGGAGCAGCAATTTTCAAAAGACGAACAGGAATATTGTCACTTCCGGTACTTTTCGAACGAAGTTTCAATAAGGCATTCTCAACTTCATCTATATCAAAAAGACTGCACCATGGTTCATGATTAGGTATAGCGGTTACAGATGGTAAGGGGGAAACATTTTGAAATATACTTGTAAAATATTCATTTAACTTTTCCGCCTCGATGTTCATGTGATTTATCGAATTTTGTCCACTTCGGAATTCCTTTACAACCGTCCATATGTTCTCACGCTTGTCCTTTATTCTCTCACACCATGAAGTTTTGGCACGTTGAATTTCAATTTTAACTTTTTGTTTAAAGTGATTGTATAATTCGAAATTGCAGGCTCTAAAAGCATTCCAACGTTTTTGAATCAAATCTTTTATTACGGGCGTGATCCACACTTTATCTCTCTCCGTCAATTGAATAATTTTTCTTGGAATAACATCAAATGCAGCATTGAAATGTTCATAGAAAAAATTAGTTTTTGCATCAACATTATCACATGAATTATACAATTCTTCCCATTTAACAGATTTCAACAGATTACAAAACGTTATCAAATTTTCTTCTCTGTAATCAAAAAGAGTTACATTCTTTATGACATGATGAGGTGACTGGTTGCCGGGTACAAAAATGACATTGTGGTCGGATGTTGACAGCGGTGGAAAAATTATACACTCAGAATATTTGTCATATAACGTCTCATCAACTAGAATTAAATCCAGAATACTGTCGTGTCTGGTTGGTGAGTTCACAACATTAGAAAGACTATGAAATGTTACAATTTCATTCAAATTAATTCGGTTGAAATCACCAACCAGACACGACAGCGGTGGAAAAATTATACACTCAGAATATTTGTCATATAACGTCTCATCAACTAGAATTAAATCCAGAATACTGTCGTGTCTGGTTGGTGAGTTCACAACATTAGAAAGACTATGAAATGTTACAATTTCATTCAAATTAATTCGGTTGAAATCACCGCAAAGTATGATATTACAATTTGCATTGATGGATTTAGCTTGATCAATTGACTCAGACACTCAACATTCAAACTTGGGGGAACATAACACGCACAAAGAAAAATATTGTTATTGACAAAAACTTGTATGCTATTCAACAGAGTAGGTTTTGGATCCTCACTTTGTAGACATCTTACGACATACATGTCATTCACCCAAATAATAACTCCGCCACCACGTCGGTCTTGACGATCATCTCGCATAATGGAGTAGTTAGGGATGTTAAACAGAAAATCATCATAATCTGAGTTTAGCCATGATTCAGTGATAACAATGATATTAGGTCTCAACTTAGCAACATGAACACACAAATCGTCAAATTTGTGGAAAAGAGAGCGAGCATTAGTTAGTAAGATCGCAGGGCAAATAAAGTTTCTGCAAGTGTCTTTGTTGGGATAAACATTTAAAACATTCAGTGAAAATTTTTTAAAGTAGATTTGGCAACAACACTTTCTCGGTATATCACAACGTCCTCTCCCAGGTTTCGACGCCTCTTCAGCTCATCTCGCAATTCTTTAAATTTCAATTGCTGCAGTGGTGTTAAATCAGGGTTTATGAAAATTCCCTTAAACCGAGAATTTCTTAATGATTTCGCAGCCTTCACTATCTGTTGCTTTGTTGTGGTTTTTCCCAATTCCACTTTCAACAAACGTTTACCATCAGGTCTTAGCTTACCAATACGGCGAGTAGTTTTAATTTCACCAATGTCACCATAGTCACCAATGTTTAATACGTCAAATAACTCTTCACACTTTTCTGCATCATGTTCTATTCTTTCTTGTAATGACCCATCTTCTTTCTCAAAGAGACCAGAAATTATGACATTTTTCTTTCTTATCTCTAATTCTTTTACTTCATGGAGGATATTTTCCGCCATTTGTTTTTGATATGGAGATTCGGATAGGTTTTTCTTCATCAACTGAACTTCAGAATCAATTCTGTGAATGTCTGACTTGACGTTAGTGAATCCGTCTTCAACAGCTTGCACTCTACTTGCCAACAGATTCAAGGACCTATCAAGTTTTCCGATTTCCTCGCAAAAAGATGCTATAATTTCCTTTTTTATCTCTTTTTTGGCTTCCTCAAGTAATCTCTTCCATTCATTGGTTAAGTCAGCTTGTGAGCCTTGTCTTCTTCTCGTAATTGGTGGTGTGTTAGTCATCGAAATTCAATCGGAGCAAATAATTATCATGCCGCAAATAATGTAGCTAGAGTTAATAGATCTCGCATAGTCGAAGCAAACACATCAAGCAGACATATTGGTCGAAAATTTTCCTTCAATTAACATGTCGTTTTCTTTGATCTTGTCTATAGATCAAAAGAACACGCTAGAACTCGGAAGGTGAGCATTTTCGTAGTAGTCATAGGGTATACATCATTCTGTGTCTCGTTCCATGCAGAGGCTCGTTCTGGCGGGACTATATAAATATATTTCCATGTTTCCATATTGTATTTGTTGCAATCATTCAAATTTTATTATGGGCATATAACGAAATTTGCATCCAAGATTCTTTTGTCCAAAGTTAGCACCTGTTAAGATTGAACGGGTGATCTCATACCATTAGATGATTTCAATGAATTTTGTGGCTTTTCAAAATTGTTTTGTAACGATTTTATGTATTGAATAACGCTTTGAGCGTGTCCGTTAAAAATTGTCATCTTTTAACTGCAATTGTTAGTATAAAGCATATTTTTGTTTTCACACAGGCATACCATGATGTAGTAATTGACCAATTAAAACTATCATAGATAATAATCAGATTTTCAATGTGTTGACACAATGTGATCAATAAATTGATAAACACAAATGTCTTCGTTTTCCTTTCATTCAAGTGTCCGGTGCCAAAGTCAATCAAAATTATGTAACTTATATCGAGAACAACCACGACCTCGATTAAAATCTAATCGAAGTCACATCACTGATTTTTACCCATTTTACCAAGTGTGCTCGTCAAAAGGGGGAAACTCGTACAGGAAGCTACACTTGGTCTAAATTTTGAATAGTGTCTGATATCACTGTGCTAAATTTTCGGAAGAGCTTGATATAGAATCAAGTATGTTGAGTATGTACCATGCGCTCAAAAAGTCTTCCATACTTCATTGCTGATTTATATAAAAATTATGCATCATTGAAGAGTTGGGATGATAATTAAGTGATTATACACTGACAGTGATATGGATAACAATGAGATTTCTTTCATTAACTCAATTTAAATTGCTGTCACTTTTGAATTTGTTTTTATGCTACAAATTTATATACAAATGCAACTTATAGGCCCTATATTTTACCATCATTCAGTTACGCCTACTTGTGTTTTGCTTTACGGTATGATGTTTGACAAAAAGCTATTGTTTACATCTATTTCAATTAACACCAAATCGACATAAAAGAATTAAACAGAAACATTTAAGATTGCTTCAGAATGCAGTAAATTTTTTAAACCTCAATGAATATGTATCACTTCAATTGATCAACTTCAATTAATCAATTGATGATCTTAATTATTTTTGAATTTGCCTCTAGCTTTCACAGGAATAAAATAAATTAAGAGATTTTTGAATCAACGTTTCGAGATTCTTTAACGAGAGAGACAAAAAATCACTAACACATTACAGTCAAACAATACATGAAAAACCGAATAAAGGCCCACACTAGGATTGCATGAAATATTTTACTCAATTAAGTTTTTTAACCGAAGAGCAAATGAAAACTTTTATCAAGTTATTTCATAATAAAAAAAGTCATATAAACAATAAAGAATGCCGGCATGCATCTCTAGCTTGCAAGTTATGACAGACATACTACAAAATACTTCATAATTGCAATTGAAGAGAAATGAGACAGCATTATGAAAACACTATTCAATTGTAGAGTACTTTCATTTAAAATATGGTTGATTGCGGGTCTCATGCATCATCACTTCCTTCGCACACTTGAAGCCGACTTTATGTATGCCTACCTATCATTGAATAATATTGTAAAATTATTGAATGATCCAGAAGAAAGGGTGGACAAAGGCTAATATTATACATGAAATTCAAGTTACGAAAATTAAGACAGCTAGCCGAAAGCCTTTTCTTACTTACTTATTAGCTCTAGATTTTCCTAGTCCGGAAACAGTCGCCTGATGAACTCGATGGTCAAGCACATGTAGATGCTGGTTCGAAGATATTCTCACACGAATTGGTCAACCTGAAATGGCAACATAACATGTGATATGATCGATTATTCGGCATTATCGTATGTAAAAATATGTAAAACAATTTTTCTTGGCATTGTGCTAAAAACAAGCGGGTCACTCCTTCTTTATATTTGCCTTCATAAAGTAATGTACAGTAAAATTTGAGTAGGTAAAAACCACGGCGCTTCGTGTCACAGACACATCAAAAAGTGGGTCCTCCCACCTTTTGATGTGTATGTGACACGAAGCGCCGTGGTTTCTACCTACTCAAATTTTATTGTACATAACTTTATGAAGGCAAATATAGAGAAGGAGCGACCCGCTTGTTTTTAGCACAATGCCAAGAAAATTGAATTGCCTCTTGTTCCCAGCCTTTAACATCATATGCAAAACACTAATTTTTATGTTTTAAAATTAATTATGAACATTACTGCATGCATATAATTATGCCTGAATGCAAATACATGTAAAACTGATATAGGTCAATCATATAGCCTATTGACAAATGTAAAATAGCATATCAATTGTCAGTTTATTTGTCAATATCACGATATATAGTAGAGAATGCAATGGGCTTAACCATCAGTATTTTATAGGCCTATCCCTATATGAAAAGAAACTTAATCATTTCAAAAATTCCACTTTATCACTGATTTTGGTTTATAGTGCAAAGCCACTGCATCACAACTTTTCACATTAGTAATGCACTAGACAATGCGTTTTCCCAATTCTTGATGACAGAACTGAATTACAAAAGAAGAAATTCATACTACACCTAAATTAATCATTCTATGTGGTTTGGCCCTAGACTGCTGTAGTTTTCGGAAAAGTCAAGTTGATTTAATTTACATCAGCCAGATATTTCAAAAGTTCAGAGCTATTATCTTCAGGAGCAAAGGATTACGAGAATGGTAGTGATTCAAAATGATAGTGTCAATGCGTGATTTATGATTTCTTTGTGTATTCTGAATAACTATCATAGCAAATATTCTTGTATAGTATAGCCTACATATCTTCTGCTCCTGAAGAGGAAAGCAGTGAGCCATTAAAATATATCGAGCTGATTCAAATTAGATCAACTTGAATTTTCCGATAGCCACAATAATTCTAGTGTTTCGATTGTTCATAGCGTCTGAATGAATTCTTTTGTACACCACTTATATACATAAAGCTCTTATTTCATTTGATTACATATTAAAATAGGAATTTGCATACTGATACTTACATGTTGCGACGAAAGTAATCGACACAGAAATATGAGAAGCATTGAGATCGAAACACGCAGTTGGAAAATAGCGACAAGTCATATTGTCTATGGAGATCAAATATGTTTTGATTGCTTCATTCACAAGAAGTTCTGCTCTGCTGATTTCGATTTTCACTGGATAAATATATCAATTTTCGTACATGTAAATCTATCGCGGATGAAAAGTTGCTTTCGTTCGAGGAATTCTTCACCACGGCGAAGGTTGTATTATTTAATTCATGTGTCACTCAATCTGATATTGTGCCCGATGAAAAAGACAACACTGAGAAGTGATCTCTGTACACGGATGAAGGATATAGCAGCAATGGCATACGTTGTTAAAGTCCACACTGCTATATTTGACGTAACATCATCATTACTCAGCTTCGCGATGCCATGAATTTAATGCCCGCTGCACGCTTGTCTATGGCTGCACGCGAGACGCGTCAGCGCATCATCGATCCACCTGTTTCTGTAGCTGTCGGCAGGCGAAACCGGACAAAGACGAATGCGGCCGAAGGATGGATAGCGATGGAATGTGTCTGCTAATGCGAGAAGGGCAGGAAGATTGCGCAACGGAACTTGACTGTGGTAAAGCTTTCAAAATCACATCACTTCTGCAGATTCAGATGCATAGCATGCTGCTAAAAGCAAACTGAATTTACTATATAATTGGTTACTAGGTTGTCATACAAGGTGTCATCGTCAGAAAATTAGAGCGGAGAGAAAAAAACTTAAAAGTTTTCTTTAACTTTAAAAGCTTTTTAAACTTAAGACTTAAAAACTAGCGAGCACTCAAAAGATCATTTCATTTGAAGACACAATTGTGAAATGCGGATTTCAATCTTGTGAGATGGTGTGACAGTTTTCCTATGTATAAAAATACTGTCGCGTGAAAGAGACTATAGCAATAATGCCTTTGATGCATCAAATATATCTAAATGCATAGATAGGAATGAGAAGAGCGACGGGATCGAACAAGGAGAAAAGGAGAGAGAAAGAAATATGAAGAAGATAAAGTGGAAAATAACAGAGAAGAGAAAGAGAGAAAGGAAAGGAGAAAATGAGAGAGATATGAGGAGATACGAAGGAAAAGAAGTGGAATAGCAAGTGAACAAGTTGATGAAAAAGAAGAAGAGAGAGAGAGATGGATGAAAGAGGATGGAGAGAGGAGCAAGAAAAGAGAGAGATGGATGAAAGAGGATGGAGAGAGGAGGAAGCAGAAAAAAGAGAGGAGGAAGAGGAAAAGAGAAATCGATGGGAGGTTTATTATTTTTTTTACTGCTACGTAAACACAACGCATGTGTGCTACGTAGAAGCAACCGAGCAGCTACCGACTGCTACGTATCCACAACGTTTATCTGCTACGTGGTGGCAACCGAGCAGCTACAGACTGCTATGTATCCTCAACGTTTATTTGCTACGTAGAGGCAACCGAGCAGCTACAGACTGCTACGTATCCGCAACGTATATTTGCTACGTGGAAGCAACCGAGCAGCTACCAACTGCTACGTATCCACGACGCATTTGCTACGTAGAAGCAACCGAGCAGCAACGCTCATATAGGCAAAACGTCAAAAGCGCTGAAAATATGCTGTAAGTGTAGGATAAGTATCATAAGCTACGTGGCTGCTGCGTACTGCCACCAACCAACTTGCTACGCTACCCTTTGGAACGTTTGGCACCGACTGCTAAGTATCAGCTACGTAGGATTGTTAGCCGGGATTAATTAGGCAATTAGCGAATTCACTTCAACTTGCCACAAATTGCAGTAGCTTCAAAAGTGGGTTTATATCTTGTCCCGAAAACATCCCCTATCAACATATCAAAAATATAGAAAAATCCAGATGGAACACTGAATTTTCCAGTTGAAGTCACGAATCTTTTCGAAATGAGCGCATTGGACCTCACTCCAATGAAAAACAGATAGCAACATCAGCTATAATCAAAATGATGCGTTGCATCCACATGACAGTCGCCAATAACAGCAATGTTTTCTAAATTATGAACGTCTCCTTCCATTGAGGTTTCTCTGTCACTAGCTAGAAAACACTTTTGGACATCCGCAGATGAATAGATTTCTACAAGTCAAATCACAAGTCTGCGAGTGTACCACCAACAGACGATTACTTTTCACAACAACCGTCTTGTAAAAACGCGCATGCTCAAGCCGCGAAAATGCGTTTGCGCACCCTTGGAGATAACTTTCTTAGGTGCCTGAATGGTCTATCGGATTGATAAGGATTTGTATGCTGTAAGTTCATCAAGACAAAAATTTTCATGTTTTTCATCAAGCGAAGCCTTTTTGCAAGTAGGCCTACTCTCATTTTTATAGAAATTCACGAAGATATGTCCCAGACAAATCTACATCAATTTGAATAATCTCACTGGTCATTAATACAAAAAGATTTGCTTTAAATAATACTGTTTTACTTGAAAAATAGATAAGAAGTACAAAAGTATTCACATGAATTGAACACATAACAAATCGATTTGGGTATATAGTGAATGACATGCAAAAACAACAACAAATTTATACATGGACTGATGATAGATGTAATACACAGCTTCTAGTTAAACGCACACATATTTACGAATCTTAAGCACAAAAATATTCTCAATTTCTGAAAAAAAAACTTGAATGGACAGAATTCCATCAGTCACTAACCATCCCACAAAATCAAGTTCCAGTATACTTTGACAATTTTAAAATTTGAAACTGAGCAATATATTTTGTAAATAGCCAACCTTCGATTTAGGACAACAGTGATCGGATAGAAATATACTCGTATTTTACTGTCTCCTTGACCGTGGTTGCCCCAGTTCATGCGCATTTCGCGCGGGTATATGAGGCTTACATATTTTGAATTATAACCTTTTTGTCGTAAACTGTTTTTTACAAAGGGAGAGCACGTATGCACTTGCAAAACATAAAGATAAATGATATTTGTGTGTGATAGGCCCATCTTGATCTCACTGTTGAAACATAATTTTTTCTTAATAACATCATCAAACAATAATGCAAAAGAAAAACTTTCAAAGAAATGCAGCTGTAATCAGTGATTTAGGTTCCTTTGTCACTGCATACAAGGATCCAGCCTTATATCAGACGTTGAAGAAAGCATTTTTCAATAATACCGTCGGGTACTCCGTGAAACATAAGCGAAACAATGTCATCGAAATTTTCATCATTGACAAGCTGAAATCCCATGTGTCACAGACTCA
The DNA here is from genome assembly GCA_907163375.1 of Prostheceraeus crozeri. Taxonomy (NCBI): domain Eukaryota; kingdom Metazoa; phylum Platyhelminthes; order Polycladida; family Euryleptidae; genus Prostheceraeus; species Prostheceraeus crozeri. The sequence continues at coordinate 117,842 of CAJQUW010013687.1, read as the reverse complement.
GTGCGTCTCAGATATCCTTCATCAGATTGATAGGAATAAAATAGCCAGGCAGACAATATGTAAACATATTCCTGGCAAAATTTGGGTACTACCAGCGACGAAGAATGGAAAAAAGAAGTCATACGGCAATCTCGCTAGAAATACTGGTTTCGCCTTCTCAACAGCAGTGGCGTTAATCGAAGCATCAATGAAAACAACATCCATTGTTATTGGAAGAAGCTGCGTTTTACTGGCCCTTGTGGCAGGATCAATACAAGAGGTCCCGAAGCACTGAAAAAATGATATTCAAATTAGTAGAGAAATACATGTAGACAGTTTCAAACATATGGGCAAGGCCCGGGTTTGATGTATTTATAAATTCAAAAAATACTATTTCATTTTTACAGTTTAAATTGTGTTTATGCATTCACGATTTCATCTTTTCTGAAATCGACGAACTTATTGCGAGTACATGTATCTGTTACACCCTGCAGATCTTCAAATTCCTGTGAGCCGATTCTACACGACAACTACACAGTTCGATTACTTTTTTGTTTCCGTGCAAACAATAGGAAACTGGCATGACATAAACCGGCTGCTTGTTACTTGAAAACTTTGAAATGATTTATATACGTTGCAGGTTTACAGCAAAACATACTCGTAGACATAGAAACAGGAATTCCAATATTTCCAAAATTTCTTCTTCCATTATAATTCATAACAATGTATTCTTGAAAAAGCACGGGCTACGCACCGTCAATATATCGTGCTACAAACCCCACAAGATTACTAATTAAGAATTAAATGAACTGTAAACAGAACTAAGTAGCTAGTAAAGCAACCGAATGAATACGTAATAATAAACACTGCTTAAAACAATCTGAATGCAAGATAAGATACAACCAAGTTCGTCATGGTATTGCTTTCCGTTTTGCGTATACATGTACATTGAACATTTGAAGGCGAAGAAACCCTTGACGAAGAAAGCCGAAATATCGGGTTTTTCAAATTAAAGAATAATTCCTGCGAAGCCATTGGCAATCAAATTTTTTTTCATAGGTCATGTTTTACCGACGCATATCAAGCACCTTCTAATACTCGCGTCAGATAATTGGCTTCTATTTCACAAGGAGTCGCCCGACATGTCCGAAATGGTGACAATTCATGAAACCTTGGCCAACCAGATTGAAGTCGTGCGGATAATGCAGCCTCTGAACCACCACCAGCGCCCATCATGTCACCAAGGTAACAAAACTACTCACAGCCTGATGTGACCTGTCACTGAAATGGGACCAAGTTGTTCTTCACTTTTGATTGAAAAAGAGAGCATCTGGACGACACAGCTGCACCTAGGCCCCTACTAACTCTGCTGTATCTCCTTGGGTCTATAAGTGGCAAGCTGCGCACTAATAAGCTTTAAGGCGCTCTTGCCGTGTCTGTCACCGAGACAATCATCACTGCAGTCAATCCTAGCGAAATTGCATACCAATCTCCAAAGATGTCCCGTGATGGTAACTTCTGCTCCTCTATCTTGCTCACATGCTTTGATAGCATCTGCTTTTCACCGTTTGGTCATACAGTATATGGCTTTGATTTCATTCATCTTATGCACGAAGCTATCATTGATTACTAGATGTTGACAAGTGCTAAATTGACTAGATCAGGTTTTTTGGCTACATTCGTGGGATGTCATTGATTCGTAACCGTTCCTCATCTGTCTTATTTATATCTGTCCTTACGTTGAGTAGAAAGAAAACTTTCACTGCTCGCTAAATCGATAAATATCTGCAAGATGTAATTGTAACCAAAGGAAACTTTGAGCATAATGAAGCAGCAATTGTTAACGGGTGAATTGTTGCATTCCTATTGTACTTTATAATTGAATTTTCATCCTTGCTGATCTCTAATGATAACAAGAACAAGTAAATAAGAGTACTCACGGCGAAAGAGACTGTATTTTTATAGAATTCCATTTTAACCCCAACAATTTTGTTTTGAGGATTGACTAATGAACCAATTCGAGAGTAAAGGATGGATAGTCTTGCACCAGTTATCATTGATGTGCATGTCGAGCTGCCGATGGTATCTGTTGTGCCTGCGTCAGCATTAACATAATTAATCAGCGCCCAATCTCCCGGCTGAAATAGAGAGTATTTGATGAAGCAATGCATCTGGAGAATTTGAAACATTTCCACTTGAATGTTGCTACCAGAAGTGTTCCAGGTTTTAATATACTTACTACTGAAGGTGATGTGTTCCCATAAGTTCCAACGACATTTGGTGGAGATGGTCCCGTCAAAGTTTGTTTGATCAAAGCTTCTAAATAGGTGCATTTTTCTCCTACGAGAGGATCAATAGCAACAGTGCAAACGCTAAAATGAATAAAAATGAGAATTGAGTTATTCTGTAACATTCAAATATCTGTCAAGTCACCCGCGTTTCGCGGGCACCAGCAGCAATTTAACAACTTCGAACCGCATCACTACGTGATTTTTGCATTTAGTTATTACAACAGGCAGAATGTACGTAACTCACAACTTTCTCATAAGATGCAGAAAGACAAAGTAGAAATAAGGAAGGGACGGAAGATTCTCATGACAAACAGATGAGAAAGGTAAAGAGTTGTACAGGTATAGAATCTGCGCAGCTTATCTACTACAGCGAAATTCTGCATTACTTTTCCGAGTAAAACACGACAGTTCTTGTATTCTAGGATGTTAAGATTAAATTAGATCTATTATTTATATACAGAAATGTACGATACATATTGGTTGGAGAAGAACAATGCCTACAGAGCAAGTTCGTCTAAACTATTGAATTTACTTGAAATTACTTTGAGAACAAGAAACAACAGAATGAAACAAATGAATAGCTAATCACTTACAACAAAATCACAATTCATACGATATTAATACACAATATACAATATCAATACAAATTCATCAAAAATGCGATCACCTGCATTCGGTTTTGCAAACATACGTACGTACAGTAGGTATGCACACGCAATGGATAATCAAAATGTTTATCTGAAGTAGGGACATGCGAAGCTTCAAGATTCGATTTGATTCGAAGAAACTTCGAATCGGTCGGCGTCGGCTGGCAAAAAAATGTGTCAAGTATTTTCTTTCAATTTATAGCCTCTTCGCGTTCGCTACGATTGGAGTATGCTTGAGATGCTGGATCCTCACTAAAAATCGGTTGCTGAAGAAGAGTGCGTCACATCATCAGCTATAGCACGTGCAACATCATTAATAATTACTCTGTGTACTGCATGCTGCTCAGATCAAGGCTTCGGACTCGGTCGATCTTTTTGACCAAGTCCGATATACTTCACATTAACTGATTTAAAGCAGAACTGCAAATGGCACATTTCCAAGACATACAAGACATACTTTCAGGCTATCTTTCGTCAGGAATCTTAGGCCCACTACACGTGGTTTACTTGAACAGTGAATTATAGCGCACATCCTAAAACAGGAACTCTTACTAAAAGTAGGCCATGACGCAGGGAAGCGAAACTCAAACAGGATATCAAATGAACGAGAAAGGATTCGACTAGATTTTCTTGTTTCAATTATTTTAAATTTCTAAGATGGCAAGTCCAAGACTGCAATAATTAGTTATACATCATAGTGCTCAAAGCCTTCTTGAATGACAGAATTACGTAGATGTCTACATAGAACATTTGATAATTTATTTTGAACTCGTCTTGAATAATTTAGATATTCATTACGGACAGCGATAACATGGGAGGTTGTAGGCATTAATCAACGACTGTGTATTGTCACAAAAAATAAAACGTCGCTAATGAAATTCGAAACGTTGGGACATTGGTGCATTTACTTTTATCTCTTATTTTGCTAAAGAGAAGCTGACAGAGCTATTGAATTTCTTTTCACAGAAGTCTTTTTTTATTAATTGCGCTAAATAATAGAAATCAATAAAACATTAAATTACTTAAAATTGCCATCAATTAGTACTTCCAAAAAGGCAATCACGGGATTCGAAGTTTTATTAATAGCAATTAAAATTCGAATCCCGAGATTGGTCTTTTGGAAGTACCAATAGAATGACATTGTATGGATTTCGGTAAAGAGGGAGTATTTCATACTTAAAATTGTTTGACCATTTGACCATTCGAATCTGATATAATTCTATCATTTCTAATCCCAGGGTGTCCGTGCAAATTTCAATGAAAATTTCCAGGTGTTTTCCAGGGTAAAATTCATTTTACAGGATTTCCAGGGAAATTTAACAAAAAAACGGGGGGGGGTTCAAATTTGAAAGAAAATTTCCAGACTTTCTTCAGGGAAATTTTAATCAAATGCACGCGTCAAATTCAAAATAAATTCCGAGAAAATATACCCAAAGTTCTGTGGCTAAGGAGCTTACACACCATAAAATCAATATTATTGAAGACAAAAATTTGAAAAGTGACGCAAAATTGGTTGAATTTTTAAGGCGCAGGTGACTCCAAATAACAAATATCAATATATGCATCAAACGGATACATTATATTTATAAAAAAATGAAAATATAATCGATCGCAACAAATTTAAAGATTGCGGATTGAGGAGAACTAAATAGAGAAAGAGAATAACAATAAATAACGAAAAATATAAGACTTAACAATGAACTGTAACATTTACGGAATATCTGTTAAGTCCACTCTATAATAAAATGCAACAAGGTGAACGTTAGAGCGTTGTCATTCAGATAAGATCATTTGAACTGAAGCATTGCAGCGTGAATCCGCGGAAGGTGAAGACCAAGAGCCAGAAAGAGGAACATAATGACTGATGTGCTGCATATGCATGAGAGTAACCACGATCAGTTTAAGAGAATGACACAGAGAAGAATTGACCCAGGAAAGCTCATTGGCACACGACGTGTCAGGAATAATATATCTGCATATTGAAAACCTACTTGAAATGTGTTTGAAAATATTCGATATTAGCCTCGGATCATTCGGAACAAGCCTGGTGCCTAAATGGAAGTTTGTATGTTCAGCACCACTTTGCGTCAATAGATTCTACCACACGGCAAGTGTGTAATAGCATTAATCCTAGATTACGGCTCATAGTCCACCATTCCACACGACGTTAATGAGAGAGTTTACAGCTCATAGTTCGCCATTCCGCACGACGTTAATAACGGAGTTTGCGGCTCCTAGTTCCCCATACCACAAGACGTCTATGAGGGAATTTACAACTTCTAGTTCACCATACCGCGCAGCGTTTGTGAGGGAATTCACAGCTTAATTCACCATACTGTACAACGATTAGGAGTTCGACAACAGTTCATAGTTAACCATACCACGCAGCTCAGTCTCATGTTGTATACGTTATGATAGAAGATTCCAGTCACTGAAATATTCTAAAAACAAAAAATTGTATGCGAATGAAGGCTATAATTGTAGTAGAGATATGAAGAGTAAAATCTGGAAAAATAGAAAACAGTTCAAGAACTTACAATTAGTGTTATAATTAGTCTCAAAATTTCCAGGAGTGATCCAGGATTTCCAGGTTTTCCAGGGGGCGCGGACACCCTGTAATCCGCAATAGCCGCTAAAAATCGAATTATGTAATTAGCGCTTGATTAACGTTCGAAGTAAAGTGATCACTTTATTTGTCGCAATTATTTCACATTTTACTCGTATATAATAAGCCAATGCAAATCACTTACAAAATGTTAGCGAATGAGCAATGGTACAACAAGTCTCTTGTATCTACCTGGAAAGCGATGTTCCAAAAGTCACAGGGATTCGAGAAAGTGACATGTTGCAGGTTCCACTGGAAATCGTAGTTAACCAATTAGCAGTATTAGCAGGTAACTGAACGTATAAATTGCCGGCAATTGTCGACCTATTACCAGCCAAAATGGGCTTGCCATCTAAATACCCAGGATTTCCACTTCGAGGCACTTCAGTTGTTGCGTTCTGAAAAGCAAAAACGAAAGATCGCATGATGTTCCCAAAGCAGTGCCGAAAATGAGAAGAAGCACACTAACTAAACCAATGCGCCTAAACCATGAACTAAATGAACTAATGAACTAAACCACACTAACTAACTAGGTCGAAATGTTCCAAGAAATAATCTTAACTTAAGAAATCTTTTTTGTGGTTTTATATCTATATATTTTTTCAAATTCTTTCTGATCTATTTTTACAGAATACTAGTTGCAAAAAGCATCCATTCAGCCAGTACAACTCTAAGGAACAAAAATTTAGGAATCGATGATTAACTAATCAGTTTTGTAGAGGCTTCATGTGACTAAAGCAGTATTACCACTGCAGAGAAAGACTCAATTATTGAGTCAGTTGGACCGTTGTCAGAGGGTCACCCGACTTGCTGTCGAACAAGAAGGGTAGCACCTGGTCTGAACGCACATAGAGTCTCAATTGAAACTCCCCCTGAAGTCGTATGAATCCACGAGAGCTCCATGACAGTTTAGGATAAGAAATATGATCCTAATCTCAACATGCGCCTTCTTTCTGCTGGAATTCAGGCAGTCTTTGAGTCTGTCTGTTTAAGACGAAGTACAAGGCCGGGCAGGATCACTACATTTCCTTAACAATGTGTAGAGGTTGTCATGCGGAGCTTCATTTACGCGGATACTTATGCGGCAGCTAAGTATTCCATTCGTTCCTGGAGTCGGGTTCTGTTGTGATTTAGGCCGAAAATAATACCAAAAAATATGTCGATTCGCTAAACTACGTTTTTGATCCAATCGCTATTGAAACTTCTGCTGAATGCGAAAACACTACAAGGAATTTCAACAAGGTTTATCAAATCTCAACAGATCGAACCCCCACGAGACATGTTTCAGCCGGCTAGGCCTCATCAGTCGTGGGTAGGTTTGAACCATTGACGTTGGAGCTAGAGGACGTGCCAGCATATCCTGTAACCACAAGGCCACTGGACCATCGGTTGAGAGCGTGCTTTTTCAACAAGGCTATTGTCAGACACAGAAGCTTTCTTTGAAGCAACGCATCGATGATACAATTACACGTTGCAATGCTGTCATCGTCCGTTTGACATTGATTTCCTGAACTGCTGCGTTCCTTCTCTCGTCATTCTTTGTCAAATTATATTTCAATCTTACTTTTTACTTATATTAATGAATTTATCTGATGGGTGTTCTTCAGTAGATTTATATTCGTTTTAGCCAAAAGAATAAAAGGAAAAATTGATTAAGTCAGGCGCAGCTAGGTACGAAAAAGCATGTTGTGACTCTTTGCCTTCTTTCCTGAAAGGATATTGGCAGTTTTCCACAAGTCCTTCTTTTGGCTTTTTGTCTTTCTTCCAACGGTCTTTCGCTTTCTGAATGTCTCTCTGTATTATCAACTTCAGGCTATTGTATCTGCAGAAATTTCCTGTTCGATAAGCAGAATATTGGCGGTTAATCTTTTCCTTGATTTGAGGAGTTAACCAAGGCTTGTCTTGTGTTGTCATTTGAACGAAAGTAATAATAATAATTATGTATTTGTGAATACAACAAGCGGTATAATAGGAATTGCTTGCGTTTTGACATCATAGAAACAATCGCATTTATCTTGCAAAGGGAGATCAAATAGATACATAGAATGCCAAGGAACGGATCCTAGGATATGAGCAGTTTTAACCACACTGCTTCGACGAAAATCACAGACTATGAAAACACTTCGATGATCAGCCTTGCCGAAATTGGGACCGATGATGGGAGGATTATAACAGTGAGAATCAAGAAAAATGCTATCGAGAATGGCATTACTCCTTGTAGAAATTTCTTAAATAAATAAAAGCTGAAGAAACGGATCGTTCGACGATACTTCAATATGCTTTTATATGAAAATAAAGAACGTCTATTCAAATCAGATATTATTCTAATAGCTTCAACCGATTTCGATTGGAGAACAGTGAGATGGGCTACTGGCCACAATCTTCGTCAGGAAGTTGAAAAGGGTATAATTATGCACATGTTAACATTAGTAGTAAATTTGAAATTTGGATAATCATATATAATTGAAGATTAAGTCATAGTGCATAAGTAAGAGAAAAGTCATATATAGAATCACTCATATGACTTTGAATTGCTATTTTTGCCACCAATCAAAAAATTACATACCGATAGATACATTTGTACAGAATTACTGTCAAATACTACAATGAAACACAGTCGATGTACTGGGTGGTCTAAATTTCCCCCGATTTTTGTCTGATGAGCAATTTGACCATTTTAGTTAGCTAAAGGTGAAATTCTCTGACCGAGATTCCCCTTCATTCTCACGACCGAATAACAACAGCCAATTAAATAAGAGCTACTGTTCGACACAGATTACGGTTGATGGCTTTTTAGAGGGGGAGACATCAAGACAATGATCGAATACGCAAAGTTATGTAGATCGTTTCATTGCCAGAGCCGAAAGTTAGGATAATGCTGTGATTACGAGGCCTTGACTTAGCCAGACAGTGAACTATTGCAAAGTAAAATTGTTGCCTTGAGTAACACAATAAATCCGTGTTCACATCAATTAGCAATGATACAGAATGTCTGTCACTATTATTGCAATTTAATTTCCGAAGTACTGAAACAATTAATTACGATGCAATTCGATTACAGAAGAATGAGGAAGTGAATGAATATGACATCATTCATTTCATCATTACCCTGTAATTTAAATGAGTTCAAATGATACTACATCGTAATAATTTATTACACTACTTTAAGAAATTAAATCACATACTCGTACATGCAACAGTGCATTCACAACAATAGTGAAAGTAAAATGCCACTTGCGAGACTCAGGAATTATTATTTTCGTAACACCGATATTTCGTCTTTCTTCAATAGAAGAAAGCTTGGAGAAAGACGAAATATCGGTGTTGCGAAAATAATAATTCCTGAGTCTAGCCAGTGGTATTTTACTTTCACTAAATCGCATTATCCGGGAATGGCCAAAACAAATTCTATAACATTAGTGTTTAGACAAATAACCGAACATCTTAGCGTGAGCGAACACGTGGAGTTACTTATTCATTACCTGAGTAAATGCAACAGAGAAAGTTTGCTGAATTGCTGTAGCTGTTGACCGTACTGTAACAAGAGTTGCTTCAGCATTGATTGACGAGAGACCGCTTGTACCACTATACACAAAGGTATATTTCAGACTTTGCAAAACTCTCGCACAAGTAAGATTCGCAGCATCATAAACTGGAGATGATAAAGTACTGTTACAAAATTCAGTGTTGCCATTGATATCCAGACAAGTCAAGCTGAAAGACAATAATGTAAAATAATGAAGGACAGTTGCATAATGCGTACTTGAAATAATGAAATAAATAAGACAGGCGGGTACAAGATCCTCCCAGTATTCGCAGAGAGATATCGTTTATGTTTATATGAGAGTTGAAGACCTACATAACTCGTGGAAGCAAGCCGTTCCTAATAGAGTTAATCCCATGTGAGTTGACAAGTCGCAAATTCATCATGGCTTGAATGATTATGCGAACTTAAGTGTTCATGATACACGTCTTTGCCTGCAGACACAGCAGGGGTCTACGTTGCATGATACCGACAATGGAACATTAATTGTAGACTTCTAAAACAAGTCATAAAAGATGAGGATAGACTTCGATCAGATTACAGATCATTGTTAATGGTCATTGCAGGTTATCTCCCCTTTTTGACACCTGCTCAAATTAACTGATCCCCACAACACTTCTGCATATAAATTTTTATACAATTTGAATAAATAATTTATAAATCAGAGGCGTTGGCATGAATCATAAGTAACATATGTAATGGCAGCCAACGGGCGGTGCATTTCACGGCAATTATTTTCGATATTGAAAATAGACAATAGGTTTTCTTCCACTTTTATATAATGCCAACAAATAAAAATCTCCTTTTGCATCAGCGGACGTTTCGGGTCCAGACCCATTTTCAGCGTAAATGACAGAAATTACAGAATTTATGAAATGCGAATTTATACAGAATGAAAGAAACTATGCGGTGCAACTCAAAACATGTCAGTCAATTAGCGGCAATTCGTGACATTTGAATACACCATTTGCTTGAAATTTTCTACAACGCGTCCGACCACCTGGTTTCAATTACGTGGTACGTCTATTATTCGGCTCAACTCAAGGTGCACAACGGAGAATTAAAAGCAGGAACGCAAAGAGAAACGCAAGCAAGACGCAGTTAACAGACGGACGACGCGGACTGTAGACAGCCACACATAGCTAGCCGACACTTCCCGTGGTCTCGTAAACACAGTCTTTACAGAAGGTCGGAAATACTACAACCAGAAAAACTAAAATAAAGGCAAATAAGGTAAACAAAACATAACCAAAAAAGAACGCAATGTATATAAATAAAAAATATAAAAATAAATATACAACATAAAAAAAATATAACAAAAAAAATGAAAAATATATCTATCCAAAAAACAAATAAAGATAAGAAAAATAAGGAAAAGTTACCAAAGGTAAAAAAAGAGTTCACAACACTGTCTTTTCTGTAACCCCAGAATTGGTTGCACTTTCTTGACTGAGCCGAGCTTCAGTGATGCTAATGTGTCCACTACCTCGACTCTTCTTACAAAGCCTTTGCACGCTCTCTGGCGGTCGGGAATGGTACACCTCAACAAATGGCGGGTGATGTTTGATTGCTGCTCTCCACCTATGTCCCAAATCACCCTCCAGCGTGGACTGTGCTCAGCGAACCGTTGGGGCAAACGCAACTCGTCCGACGATGTATTAGTACGCAGTACAGTTGAACAACATAGATGCCTTTGGCTTCGGCCTTCAGGAGTTCAACTCACGCTGATCAACTTGGGTGATTTCTAGACTCCCGCCCCCCAATGGCGTCCGCGAAGAAGCCATTTACTCCTGACGCCGGACACCAACGGTCCTATATGAATTCACTGTACTTGCGTCTCTAAATACATCGGTCGGACGGAGGCTCGATTGTCACCCATTCGCCTGCGCCAATCCACGTGGCGCGAGAAGGGACAAAGGAGGAGGCCATCAAGCAACATCACCCCGCCCATTGTTGCGTGTGTACCAGACGACCGCCAAGATCGTGCTTTTTTTAAGAAAGAAGATGTCGCGGACGTGGAACACCCTTCACTGAAGGCTTGCCCCAATTCGTGACGTCGATTCAGGCTCGGAGACCCAGCTTGAATCAACCTCGCTTCCCACAACACACATTCAACACTGTCCTGAGCACGCTTCAAAATATCAGTCGTAAAATCGTCAACACTCGCACAGTTGCAATCTCTGCGGACATGTGCACTATTGTCATCAGTTCTATTTACACAGCGACAATGTTCTTGGTATTTAACTTTAAAACTCCTCCGAGGACCACGTGTAACAACACGACACTTAATTATCGAGTGTGTGAAACAAATAAATGAATAAGGAAATAAGTGATGTGCGTGAAATGATGATCAGAAGAGTGGCCTTCTTTCCAACGCACTGTTTTGTCTTGTGTGTCATCTCATCAGGTGTTGTTTGAAATGAACCGACAACTTCATAGGACTCTGTCCATTTTATCACCAAAACCATTGCCCTTGAGATTTTATACGTCATTGTTACTTTAGAAGTGGCTGCGTACAGAGCATCAGTGCACTTCATTCTGGCTATATTTGACCACCAGAGCTGGCTTATCATTCAAAATAACGCATCATTATACATTGCACATCTAGTCTCCAAGAAGTTTTGCGTGCAGGTAAAAATATTCTCAGCTACCTCTACCTGAAGATTTGTGGCGATCTTTGCATGTTAAAGGAACATTTGAAAACGTGGGGATGATAATTTACCAGCATGCTGAGAATAGCAAAACATTGTAGAAGATAGCACATTTAGCAGAACACTGGCTTAAACATCTTTGCTGCCCAACTCATTAGGTTCGCCAGGATTTCATCTGATGCTTCCCCCTTCACATCAAGAGTTAAGGGCATTTTCGATATCTTCAAAGGGAGGGGTTATAAGGCTAATATGCTGGTTAATTCTTGCATAAGGTCCTTCTCAAAGAATAGGTTTCTCGTTTTTAAGTTTGGTTGTTTTTCGCCCCGCCAGATGCCCCCACCAGTGGCATGTTGGACTAGAAAAACCTCTTCAAGATTCATGTGCTTCCTTTTGTCCTAAAAATTCCAAAATTTTATTTTCGGTTAGGTTCTGCTATGCTTCTTCAGGCTTGGAGAGACCTTCCATGTCGTGCATTCGATATGGTTGGCCTGGCCCCACCATGTGGTATAGGTTGGAGGTTAGGGGCCGAAACCTTGCTTCATGCAGCCACATGGTTCCTCACTGATGAGTCCATACATAGCAAACTTAATTTTGATTTCTTAGGTTTCTTATTTTTACCATTTGTTATTTTTAAGTTAGCCTCTCGTCAAGTCCATGACGAACTCTTATTTTAGTCCTTAGATGGTAAAATAAAATCGTTTATAAGTATTACTTTATTTCCCTTCCCGTCTTAAGTTGAGTCGGCTGGCCTTTATTCGTATTTCAGTCCCTACTCTGTACTGGAGTAGGTTACTCTATGTAGTAAGTATTAATTTGTATTCATTCGTTCATGGCTTTTAATTACCAAATTATTTACAGGATTCTCCACTAGGGTAGTAGTTTTGCTTTGGTAACTTCCGTTTCCTGGATCCTTCGAATTTTTTTTGACCGGTAATGAGTGAGAAGCCTTTAAATAGCAATTTTAGACGAAACTCGTAACACCTGTCATATCACAATTTCAAATATGCAAATAATCACGCCATCAGGAATTTGCTTCTACATTTTCGCCAGCAATCTTCAGGATTAAAAACAGCAGGTTAATTCAAATCGAAAGCCTAATACATCTAAAAATCGGCACAGGAAAGATAGCAATTCAATGGTGCAAAATCACTTTTTTATTCTGGATGAGATATCAAATCCCAGCAATTGCCACAAGCCCAAACTTCCTAATTTCAGATGGGATAAAACTGATCTCATTCCAGCTTACATTAGTAGGTACATTAGAAATTGAGCGAACAAATGAATGAAACTTTATCGAAAGATGAGAAACATGTGAAATGCTTCACAAATACAAGCCATGATTACTGCGGTTCTATCAACGGATTTTGGTCTGTGATTTGTATAAATGGTTCAAAGAAAACAATCTCGTTGTAGCAAAGTTGATCAATACCAGCATATCTCCTCAACAGTACATAATCATACAACTCGCTTTTAATCGAAAAGAGAACGCACCATTTTATTTCAAAATACATGAGATCCGCCAGACAATTTTCCTTATCGACACCTTTCAAAAATTACAGACAATCGTGAACAACTGATGAAGGATCTCAAAATGACTCACTTAAGTACTAACCTGCTCGACTATACAATCTAAGCTCTTGAACAACAAGCTTCCACAATACAAGTTTTTAATACATGAAATTCAGAAATAATCGACAAATTTAACTTACCTGGTTAGACTAATTGAAAGAAGGTTTGCATCGGTATAAGCTCCAGGCATGGTAACATTTCCACCACCAACTGGCTTATTGATGATTGAGGCCAGAACAGAAGGGTTATTGGCAATTTTGAAACTTGAAATGTAGGTTGCTAAATCAATGTTGGTATTTGTCGTACAAGTGGTTGCAATTGTTGTAAGTGTACGCGAGCATGTTGACGTTGTTGGGTTTAGAAATTCTAAAATAAAGTACGAAAATGCATCATAGAGACCAAACCTTCTCTTCAACAAGGACAATTTGAGTATTACTTATATGTTGGATTGCATGAAGGAGATCTTTGCGTCTCGCCAGTCACTACATTGTCTAATTTTCTTAAATACAGTGCAATCCGGATAAGCGGGAAATCCGCTTAAGCGGGACAAAAATCAGGAAACGATTCCATCACATAGAAATTCCTCCGGTTAAGCGGGTCACTATTCACAGTCACTCCGCTTAAGCGGGACATTTTTTTACAGCAAACATTTTTTTACTGTCGATTTGCATCTCTCCAGGGTACTTGTCTAAGGAAGAATTTTCTTGCATACAGAATCGTCTGACGACTGATTTAAGTGGTTAACTTGACAGCCAATCAGGGAACAGCAAATTCCCATAACCGCTTCTGATTGATCGTTTACGCTGGCTGCTTGTCATGAAACAGATGCTTGCTCACAGCTCACGGACTGAATGCACAATTAATTGTACATGTAGGTAGATGGTTAATAGACCTAGAATAGACCACACACTGTGTAGCCTATACTTGTCGCTTAAATATAAGTACGATGCAGCAAATTAACTTGTGTGCGTTGCAATGCATTTAGTATATCAAGATCTTTACTTCGCACTCATACATTCTTGCTTGATTAGCTGCCTCACAGAATTGAAAGAACATCCTAGCCTAGGTTTTACAAATAAATCTTCTACAGAACCAATATTACAGACAAAAACAATGCGTAGACATCATTTTGCTATACATACACTAAAAACCTAAGCTGAAATGACTTATTTTATGATAATATGTGCAACTCCGCTTAAGCGGGAACTCCGGATAAGCGGGAGACATATCCTACTCCGAAGCTGTCCCGCTTATCCGGATTACACTGTATTACCAATTAAACTACGATGATCAGGAAATATGATAATTCCAATTTCATCTGAAAATCCTGAGTTAAAAAAAAATTTGATTTTTAATTTTATTACTTCATTAACAGGCAAAAGCAAATTAAACCATCATAAACTTGAAGACAAAAACTTTTTACATTATTTGAATAATCAAATTAATCAGTGCAAAAATAATTCCTATTCATTCCTACAGACACAATACTTACCAACTGGACTTAGAACTCCGCAAATCGCCGGACTTTCACCATATGGAAATGACAGCAGTCCAAATTCGCTGGCGTTGTAGCGGGTATAGATCGGATCACCTTTCTGAAAATATAGCGTACGTCTCAATGTCAAAACGAATAATAATCTTACAATGTCTTTCATTATGTCATCAGTAATCCGCTCATATATTTCCGTAGAAATACACTTCTTTATAAATGATGAGTTAAGAAACATGCTACGTGTAGTCAATTAAATGGATAATAGGAGAAACGCAGAGTCTCGTCGTGTTTGTGAACTAGAAATTAGTCTTTCTCTGCGATATTCAAGCCGTCATGCTCATGTTATTATTATGAATATACATTTGTATCATTCAATATAGTGACATAATACGAAAGATGCTTTGAAAAAGATGGCACATTTCTCTAAGCACAATTTCAAAACTGATACGTATAATAAAATAATGAATTTATTGATTTGAATGCAATTGACAAACTCAAAATGTTTGTTTGAAAGCTCTGATAACATGGACGAAGAAAACTTTTAAATCAAACTGCAGCAATTGACCTAAGACCATTTTTACCCTGAAAACATGGGAGTTGAACATATTTTTGATCAATGAGGTATCCATCACATTCTAGGTATTATCAATCAGTTATTCAACTCAGCTATAAACAATAACAACATTCTTTCAGCATCGAATCACTGTTTGATAATAATATGCATGCTTACTTATTACTGCTAATGATGCGCACGAATTATTCGTACAATATTATTCTGTAAATGTATTCTAATTATTATTAACAATGCGCACGTATTATTCCGCACAAACACATTCGAAGTTCCAACATTCGAAATAATATATTAGAAAGTAGCAGTTTTCAAATACAAACTGTTATATGCTTTCAAAAATACCAGAGAAAGAAATTCGCGTCTTAAGACTTTAATGAAGATGTCGAAATATATCGTTGTCTGAAATTCTATTGACCATGAAAAATGATAAATGTTGATAAAATGCCACAATGAGCAACGCACATTGGACGATATTCCAAGCATATAATGAATTTTAAGCGATACAGATGTGAAAGCCGAAACTCATAGGGCTCCTCGAAATTTTGACAGGATAATAAATTGCTTTAAGGAGATGTAGCGGATTTTACGACACAAACAGGGAGTATAAATTACGTACTGTACATTCAATTTATCGGGAACAAAACTTCCACGAGAAAACAAATCATCATGTTGTTCATCACGAAGGGCCGTGGCATCCTTGAAAATGCACACAGGATGAAGCGCATCATGTTTTCATCATGTGTGTATTATTTGGCGTAACCGATGAAGAGGTCTTTCGGTCCAGAGGTCGAGCCCCGAAAGCACTCTTGGAAGTCGACAGGAAGGGCATCCGGAACAGAGAAAGTTATTTATCTTCTCTGTTCCGTACTAAAAGATCACAACACTCCAAAGACTGACTATGTCATCACCGTCCAAGCTCCCAGTTTGGGGGAGTAGTAACGTTCAACCATCATCATCAACAGGGAGTTGTCGTTTTCAAGAAATTATATTTTGAAATTCATCATGCTGTCTACATTGAGATGGACAGTCACTAAAAGAGCTTCTAAAATACGCATTGCGCGTTCATTGCGACAGCAGCATACAACAGTAAATCCAATTCCCATGATCTGACAGCCAGTGACCTCAATGTTATCTCATCGTAGGCCAATTCAGATCAATCTGCACGACATCTTCG
This sequence comes from Prostheceraeus crozeri, assembly GCA_907163375.1. Classification (NCBI taxonomy): domain Eukaryota; kingdom Metazoa; phylum Platyhelminthes; order Polycladida; family Euryleptidae; genus Prostheceraeus; species Prostheceraeus crozeri. The sequence continues at coordinate 101,319 of CAJQUW010013687.1, read as the reverse complement.
TTTAAAACATTGGTAAATATATGAATATAAGATACAGCAAGCTATATTCATCGATATCTGCAGACATGCGAACGAACATATACGGACAGCCTGGTGCACAAAGTTGATGCATGAGATTTAAATTCACACATACGAGTACATGCGTAATAGATAAGAAACATTGAGAAACACAGCAAGTTCGCAATATGCTCCTTCGAGACAACACAGGACAAGCTAATCGATAGGCTACATTTTCAGATTTTCTGTATGGTCCATGTTTCACCCTAATGCGCTATCGATGAATATCAGCTATTTTCGAAGCAGTGTTCTTCTATTTTCAACGTTCTTCTATAACCAAGCTTGATGATTTTAAGCATCGTTTCATTGTCAGCTTTACTTCATTATTCAGATTGCAACTTATAAGACTGACTGCAGTAATTATTCAGCAGACTTGCATGTATTCGTAGTCTTCTAAAGCAAGCATAGGTAATGTACGAGTGCAACCCACAAGAATGCAGTCAGTGATATCGACGAAGCCGTCAAATTCATTGGTTTCAGGTCTCCTAATCCATAGAATCGATTGTGTCTCTTCATTGTATTTTGATAAGTCCATTGATTCGATAACAAGTTTGTATTCCGAAAAACATGTAGGATTTCTGTGAAATTCAAGTATCTTTCGTACATTTATGTCATGTGGATGGATGGTAAAGGACATTCCGACTGCTGGGCTATAGCGTACACAAGTCAACGTGAACTTTAGATGAAATTTTCTTGATGTGTTAATTGCAGCATTTCAGGTCATTCACGTGGCGCATGGTATTATCAATTAAATATCCGTGAAATGAAGAGCCATTCAAATAGTTGCCAATCATAAGATCGCAACTCCAACTTATTCCTGTTATATAGACCAGTTAGACAAAGGCTACTCTCAAAAATAAAATTCGAAATGCAGTTTTTCAGAAATAATTTTGTACATTTCTTGCGAAACAGACCTAGATGTCTGAGATCAAGGAAATCAACAGGGTGAAGGGGAACAGTTTGGCAAAAAGCAAAGTAGCGGTCAGCTGCTAGAAATATTGAAAATATTCTCTTACGAAATTTTGGAAATATTGAAAATATTGAAAAAAATCTCGGTTGTCCTGGAATAAAGAATTGATGTCAAGACTGTAGACTACCATCGTCAGACGACTAGAAGACTGTTTGAAAATATATGGAATCTTGTCACCTTAATTTATCTCCGAGATTTCCTTTAAAACACGAAATGGTTAGAGATTGAGGAGATCCGGAAACAGAAAAAATACAAAGTTAGAAAATGCCCCAACGGAAAATCAGAGAAAAAAATTTGTTTATTAAAAGTCCAGGACGCAACCAAAACAAATAGTAAAACATTTGAGATCCACACCTTAATACAGTGGCAAGATGCATCACATGGACAAGCCAGATGTCAAATGGGGTGAAGATTATAACTGATCTCTTTATTCTTATATTATTGAAAATGATTCAAGTTGTGAAGCCAGGGAAAACCAGATGTTCGGTTATGAAAAAGAAGAAGTCATAGTAAAGCAAGATGTATTTCGCTTAAATCACAAATCATTTCACAATCAATTTCTAATCTAATTTCACGAAATTTAGTTCAGACATGACCAATAAATCAGCAATATATCAATCATGCCTAGATTTTGAAAGCATCGATGAGTCGTAGAGCCTCGGCCGCATAGCGGCCGAGGCTGTAAGGATAATTGATCCTTGAAAAAGCTAGGCATGATTACTATTGTAGTGAATGCGTGCTATGATTCATGCACATGTAGAAGTCTGTGGAAGTTTCTGGCTACATACATAGATAGTGGTTTTTTAATTCAGAAGCCGGCATCAACAACGACGATTTTTGCCGGTTCTGGGCAGGCATCAATGAAATAATACCGCATAGCATTCACTACAATAGTCAATAAGCGTTCGAAATCTCTATAAAAATGACAGAAACCAGATTTACTACTGTCTGAAAGTCAAAAGTAAAATGAAGAAATGTTAAAACAAAACGAGAGACAAGAAAAAAATAGGCACACATTAAAGGATTTCAATCCAAGCAGTTCCACTATTGCATTCAAACATGTTTACGCTTGATGAGGTGTTTGTGGTAAACCGACTTCCGATCTAGTGTCTCGCAATATTCCCAGTCAATTCGGTGGCTGTCATTTTGTCGTTTTCATAGAGATTTCGAACGCTTTTTACTATTCCTCATTTCTTCAGATTGTGAAATGATTGGTGATTTCAGAACGTGACCACTGACCATGCTTACCGATGGTAAGCGAAATGCATCATGCTTTGCTGTGACTTCTGCTTTTTCTTAACCAAACATCTGGCTTACCCTGACTCCACAACTTAAATCATATCCATGGCACAGGGCTTATTCAAACAAAGACGAAAATATGCAAACCTAAAACCAGCGACGTGATGCTAACCAAAATTGCATACGCACAGAACTGAAGAAACATATCGAAGAACAAGTTTTATAGTTATGCATCCATGGGGTCATTAGGGAGGCACCATGTGGTTGCAAAAAGCGAGGATACGACTCCTAACCTCCAACCTGCACCACATTGCAGGGCCACACCTACCTCATCGAATGAACGATTGGTAAGGTCTCCCCATATCAGAGGAAGCATAGCTAACAAGTAAAACTCAAACTTAATTTACAACGTAAGGATAACAACATCAATCATACATTCCTATGAAGGAGGGAATTTGACGAGGTGAAAAGCAGCTAAATTTGTAGACAAGAATTCCCCTTAATAAGAAAGATTTGATGCAGGAATTCTCAAGTGGATTAACATTACGAACACTCTTCCTTCTTGAAAACACCGAAAAGTCGCTAGCTCTAGACGAAGGCGGACGCATTTGAAGAAATTCTAGCAAATGTGATAAGTTGGGCAGCTAATGCTTTTTGGAGAAGTGAATGCATGCATGTACATACAACCACTGAAATCCGAGTTCGTCATCTTTATGACAAACCTCCGTGGTACAGCAAAGGTCATACAGCCTCCGTAACTAACAAACAAGAAAGAAACGGGAACAAACGAGCGGCAATCTCCAACGAAAATATTGCAAATGTCTTATAAATGAATAGATTACGATGATATAACATCCAGTGAAGCAATGAATATTTCCGAACACACCAAAATTTGAAGCAACAACATTTTCAGGACCACACAAGGCCGAAATAAATCAAACTATGAGTAGAGGACACTGGCAGCAGACTAGAATTTTCCCATCTTGCTTTGCATAGCTGCCAAGATGATCCTGAATTGCTTCGTAAGTAAAAATTCTTTGATGATAGTGCATTCTGTTTTAAAGCAATGGAATGAACCACCACAATAACAGCATATGACTTGTCTTAGACCTCTGCAGCCACCAGAAGCTGCCAAACTATTCCATTCACGTGTAGTTTTCTGTATGCACATTGCTTTCTATAAAGGATTTAATGCAAAATCATACAGTGATTATAAATAATAATTTTCAACAATTATCACATACCTTATAGTATGCAGTGTAACCATTAGCCGAAGTCCAGGGTATTGACGTGACGCTATACGTCAATGCTTGTGAGTTGTTTGCAGCAGTTTCGACTTGAGTTGTAGTCGTTGAAGTGATTGTCGATTCAACGACGTAGTAATTCCTGTTTTTATCTAAAACGGAGACACATAGCACAACTTCAGAGTATTTTAACTTCATAGTACCCCTGTTTCAAAGAGGGATGCGGAATCGGATCGTAAAAATTACACCGCCGGCAGATGGAGTCGGAGTTAACGCTACGGGGTGTCGAGATACAGCACCCTAGCTGCACGTATTGTGTCCAGAATTCATCGATAAAAATCAAATACTATGGTAGGAAATTCTCTTCATAGAAATGAGAAAATATCAGGTCGGCCGTAGGCGCGACAAAAATCGGAACACCTCCGACCGCCTTCGCTTCCACAGTCCTGAACTAAAGGAAGCTAAATTACTTAAGTTAAATTAAATAGGAAGGATGTAAAATTCATAATTCTCTAAAGTATTGTACTTTGTACAGCATGCTGTTTGAAACATCTTCAGTAGATCAGTAAATGTATCTAATCATTTCAAAAGGACTGTTTCAATCCCTTGCTGTAAGTAATTGTGATTAGGCATCTTTCACAAGAGCAAGCATCATATTTCATCAATAATTTCATTGACCGTTATGGTGATATTTGAGGACGGACGCAGAGTCTGAGTCGTGGAATTTGACGACTACAAAATTTCCGACTTCGCATCCCTCGTTTCAACCTACAGAAAAAAGCAACAGTTCTATATGTGTCTAATATTACTCGCGCGATAGAATCTGATTATAACAACCAGCAGATACTATAATTTGTACTGTTGCATTGAACAAATGCATTGTAGACATTTTGCGCCAAAGTTTGAATTCTGGTGCTTCACATATCACGTGACATAGACCGCTCAGATGCCTATATTTTGGAATCACTGGAAGTAAATTGGGAAAGTAACAGATACGGGCGAGCTCCGCGCTCCGGTTTGGCTGACCTAAGTGCGCTTCGAGATCCGACTTCGCGCTCTGTGCTCCGGAATTTACTCATATATGAACTTATGAATGACTGTTGTAAGTGAATCTAACTGAGGAATTGCTATTATCGAATACAAACTTATTAGTTCTATGATATCGAATATCATGAGTAATCCATGATCTCATCGGATCACTGTCTAGTGACAATATCTAAGAGTATGAGTCCGCGTGGTCCAACCAGGCATTATGTAATCTGCAGGTATAATCTGTTGATCATGTTGTTTGTTTGATTAACCACAAATAGCAGGAAAGGACGGTTGAATTAGAAGAATATCGACAGAAGACACATGAGCAGGAAGTGTAAAAGGATAACCTTTTATCTACCGCTTTTTTCTCCCTCTGTCTCTCTCTCTCTCCACTCCTCTCTTATATTCCCTTCCTTCTCCCTTCTCCGTCCCATCATGTCTCCTCTCGGTCGAAGACTATCTACTGTCCCGAATTGCCATACTCATGTTTCTTCTTTTTCCAGTCTGTCTATGTTCTTTGTTGACACAAATATTTCATCACACGCATCTGTGACAGGGCTACAGAATATTTGGTGCATCACCTCTTGTCAAAGTATTCTGCTAATCCTGCGCAGGTGTGGAAGCAATCGAATGATTTAAAGCATCTCATTTAGTGTCAAAGGTCTTGTAATACAATTCTAAAACTCATACAGAAACCCTTCGGGCCAATTTACTTAGACATTAAGACGATGGCAAAATAAATTATCACTCCATGACCCAATGTAGTGCTTTCATGGGATGCTAATTTCAAGGTCGGAACGCAAATATTTTCTTGCGCTCTGCGTTCCAGGAAATTGGCGGTGCGCTTCGGATCGCGGAGTGCAAAGTCGCAGCACACAAGCCCACCTCTGGAAAGTAAGTTTCATATGTGACTTATTCCGATAATTAAGGAATGATTACATAGCTTGGAAAAGTTTGAAGTAACTGAACAAATTGCACATGTGACAGGCAATGAAAGACGTCAGTCACGTCACATCGAACAAAATCATTGGTGAAGTACTCAAACAAATTTTAAATTAGTCTAATACTACTGCCTACAGGAATTAAAGTAATCAGCAAAATCCAATAAAGAAAATTAAACTAGAGTAAGAAAAACTGGAAAAACGCTAGGTTTTCAAAGTAAAGACGACTATCAGGCTATCTTTTTCTCTCTGCAATATCCTACTTTGTAAATCTTTTTTACACGGCAAAAGAATACTTCATGCTTCAAAAACATGGCCATAATGTTGATTTACTTACAATTATCGTTTGTGACACAGAACACGCTTCCCGAATTAATTGTGGTTCGTGTGACATTGTTGCTTGCAGTACTAACACTTGTGTAAGTGCATGCAAATGGATCAAGTCTGAAAGGGAAATGAAAATCGAATAAACAATCGGAATGAATGTCCTCAGCTAACATTGAAGAATTTAGTTTTGCAGTATATTTCAGATGACATACCTAACGTAAACGTCTTTGCACGATGTAAATGTCAGTCGGTCGCTAGAAGTACATGTTGCATCACAGCAGCAATCAATATCACACACATTTGGCGTTAAATCGCACGTGCAGGTGCCGATATCTGAAAATTGAAGATTTCGTTGATAAGAAAGCTACAGTAACTCGCAGCATTTATTTCGTGTTTTACAAATCTGAGTTAATATATTTCCACAAACTTCATTGCATTTGATATTTTACACAGCAATTTATAATGGAGTATGACATGGATAATTGATCGGATGAGCTGTACATGAACAGCATGTAGACCGAACTATCTTGAACCATTGAACCGAAGCGACAGATTCTTCAGTTTGAATACCACAGGCTCACTGTTTTGTCTTACTGCATGAGGTAAGAAAATTGAAACATGACTTAGCTCGTCATTATTCTAATATACATTTTGTTGGTTCATTGAACATTATAAGATATTTATTTCTACGGGCTTCAATCATTCACTTAAAAATGGCATATATTGTGCAAATATGTTGAGCAGGATCTATCACAGATTCAAAAGTAAAGTTGACTAAAGAGATATTACTTATCAAAAAAAGTAATAATGTCTTTTGAAAACCTTGATTGAATTTTTAATAGACCCTCGTTGAAGTTGCACAGTCAGTGTTGCTTGAATCTAAAATAGCGATGTTTACCAGCCATCATTAAAACAACAAATTAGTTGAATTCAAACACAGATTTGCGTGAAACCAGGACATAGCACCATACAAATATCTACACAAGCGTGCGCGCTAAATATATCCTTGTTTAAGGAGTGAGCTTTAATGGGCGATAGATGAAGAATAATTTCAGTTCTTTCTCGTAAAGGTATGTACATCCAACGATTTCATGTTCGCTTCGGACTTGAATATTCTTGGCATTCGTTTGCCAAGATAAGAAATTGATTTACGGAGCAATCCCACTCTATCAAATCTCAAATCTACAAAATCTCAAATTTCTCTCCCTGTAATTGTCTTTGGAATTTTACGAATGTTTCAATCCAATTTCTTTCTGATTTATTATTCCTGGCATGTTGTAAACTATCCATCAACATCTTGCACTTTCATATGCATTTCACTCCAAATCCAAAGTCTAGAGCATGTCCTTCCATGTAGTTACTTTTGCCTAATTGTGGGTTAATGTAAACTTTCAATAAATCCTTTCGCCTTTTTGCTTCAGTCAAAACAGATGCTGTAATAAAGAAAGAAGTTTCCTGATCATATGTTCACAAGCGTCGGCAAGCATCGGAGCCATAGGTTTCGGAGTCTGGAAGGTCGTCAAAAATGGCTGTAAAATGGATGCGACAAAGCGGAAAATGCAATTTTGCTTCAAGCAAACGATCGCTTTTTGCATGATCGAGAAACATCTATAAACCGAGCATATATGAGCGGTTTTGGCCTCACTGTGTTCACGTAAACACGTAGTGATGGTAGCAGCTCAAGTACTCTGTACACAACGTCAATGTTTTCCGTCCGGTTTTGGGAGTTGTCTTGTGCAGCTTCAACAGCTTCTTCGTATGCATCACTTTCAGTTTGTTTTAAATAATCCTCTTTGTTATCGAATGACATAATAATCTAAATTATGAGCTAGAATGTGCATGTTGATTTGACATATGACTGCGCTGAGAATGCATATTTCATGAAGAAAACCAAGGTACCACTTGATGTGGGAAAAACAGTTTTGCCGATTGATTATTTTGAAAAGAAAAAATGCATAGAGCATCACGATATGTACATTATATTGAAGAAAAGAAAAATGGAAAAACTAGAAATCCTGTTTCGGCTTCTCTGTTCACTAGCGTGCCCAGCGATGAAGTGATAAGTTATTGCAGCCACGCGAAAATTAACAACATTCAATGCGAAGACAGACAATATACAATTGCCAGGGACACACAAGCCTTTGCCAGACAGCGAGATGACAGAATTACCACGGAAGCAAAAGATCGATCACGTGACTCTTCTGTTCACAAAGAATATACTTGTCACGTTTAATATCAAGTGCTTCTATAATACGCATTAGAAGGGTCAAAACTGCAACGACTGTCAATTTTTAATCTAGAAACGAAGTCGAAGAAACGAGCTAAAACATGCTCAGAGAAGGGAGTCGGAGACGTCATTACGACCCTCCATCATCCACTTAGGAACATGCTCCCTAGATCACACTGAAGAAGACCTTACTTTTCTACCAGTGTCAGCTGCTCCGCAGCTACAACAAAACGTGTACACAAACGAGATTTATTATCAGTCACTGGAAGACGATCCTAGATTGTAGCTCGAGGAATGCGACGTGCATTAAAATATAATACCGGTTTCACTCCAGGAAAATGCTTTCCGAGAAGTGCAGGCACAGACATCTTGAAACGTGAAACAGCAGAGTCTCCAAAAAGGAGAAGTTCAAGATGTAAGGTGAGAGCTTTAAGTAGACTAATTTTATTCTGCTTTTAATACCTCAATTATTATTTCATTGTGCTCGAGGCGGGAAACGATCTTAGTACCGCTTAACCACGTTTAGGTGAGCAGAACTTAGTTTTGAGGGTGTTGGTTGCGGTTCGCGAGAACAACAACCAGCAGCATCAAGTTATTATGAATGTGACTAATCTATTCGATGATAACATTTCAGACGAGCTGGAACAGTTGGTTTTACGACCGGAGCAATCCGAGCAGCCTTCACCTCGACGCAAGTCGAGAGAGTCACCAGTTCGTTCACCTGCTAGAATCACGACTCAGTCGCCTCAGTCTTCTCGTGATTGCCACACGACGTCGCCGCGCAAGCCTCACGTTCGTTGGGTCGACGAAGCAGAGGATCAATCCCTGGGACCTACTCCGACGCTGTCGGTAAGTAAGCAATTGTCATCTGCCTGTATAGGCTTAAACATACCTAGCGTGAAACCACAAGACGACAGTTTCAGTGGTGGCAGCGGTTTTCTTGTTGTGATCTTGGTTGGGATTGCTTGTTCTAGCAATTCCGGTCAACATGGCAGAATGCAGTGATGATCTTATTGACGATGATGACATCTCTCTTCTAGCGGAGGAGATTGTTTCCCGTGCACAACAGCTGCTAATTAAACCGGAGCCACGAGACTCTGAGGCCGCTGTTTCTTCACCCCGACGACAGCCGGGAGAATTACCCCGAACCAAATCGGGAGACTCGCCTCGACGGAAGAGCGTTAAGGAGATCGACCCACCGGCAAGCCCGTGGAGACACCCGCCTAGTATAGGCACCGCTTCACCTCGGCGACTGCGTGTACGCTGGGAGGACCAGGCCGACGACAACTCGCCCGGATCGACGCCCCCGTTAATGGTAAGTGCTATAAAGACTACAGTAGCTCCTAGCGTAGAACCACAAGCAAGTTACACTGGTAGTGCACTAAAGCTACAATGCTACTAAAGTACCCGGCTACAAAGTCGGAGATCTAGTGTGGTATAAGAACCGTACTCCCGGTCCGGGTAAGTCTGCAAAACTTGCCAGACCATGGGATGGACCGTATCTAGTAATACGAGTAATAGGTCGATTGAATGTCGAAATAAGGAACCCTTCTAAACCGGGGAGGACGATAGTAGTTCATGTAAATGAAATTAAACCCTGCCCAGAGAACGTCAGACTTAATCTGACTGACAAACAAACTAGAAAGGTACACTTTCACCCGGTTCCTGACATTCGCATGTTCACACCGGAGACTCAAAATCAGAATAATGATGACCTAACCGCTATTAATGACCATACGTTACCCACCGTTACTATTAACGAGCATGATTTATATAGCGATGATAGCGAGGATTCCTTTACTTCTTCCGACGAAGAGATTAATCATGGAAATGAAAATCCGATGGTCGATCCCGATTTCGGAGAAATAATCGACATTAACGATCCAGATTCGGACTTCGATTCCGACGTCTGTATTTCTACTTTATCTTTCCAGTCGGACGATGAGGAGATGCCGGAAATAATAAATTTTGGGGAGGGAGACTTACCCAGTGATTTGCAAGAATCCTGGAGGCGATCAGTAGTCGATCACTGTCTCAAAGGTGATACATTACCCCCACACCTCAAGGTGGCATACCCTTGCGGGAAGGCATGGCTTCGTACAATTGCCGATTGTGCATACGAAGCTATTATAAAATTTTTCCGGAACCGACAAGGTACTCGGCGGATGTTCCAACCGCAGCAGCTGGAGGCTGCCGAAGAAAGGTGGGCCGAATGGGTCAAGCGTCACCCATACCTGCATGCCAAATTGCCGGAGTGGCACCGGGAGTTCTCGGCCCTTGGGAGACCCCGTACCGAAAAGTCGGGAGAGACTACCCCAGCTGAACCCATTGCCCGGCAGCAACCCACTACAGCAACACCCCCGCGCTCGATCCTCCGGAGGTCATCCCATGACCAAGAGGACCTGGAGAAAGATGCCATCGCCCGGATAACGACAGAGGTGACCCGGAACGTCCTGCAGGCCCTACGTCCTGATAATATCAACCGGGGTAACTCCCGAGAGAGACGTCGACCTCCCACCCACCCGGCACAGCGGAGGATTCAGGAAAGGGAGAGGCAACGGCAATTACGTCGCCCCCGGTCACCGGGCCACGACCAGCGACGCACTTACGCTGGGACTGTCTCAACGTCTATCACCAGGCCAGCCCAACGTCAAGACAAAAAAATACTCGTAGTCGGTGATTCAAATTTCACGCAACCCCCGTTTACGGCTAGGCCGTACTTGTCTATTGCGAGACCGGGTCTCCGAGTGGCGCAAGCAGCGGACCTGGTAAGGAGGTGTACTGTCGACCGCAATTCCCTATCCGCCATCATGGTAGGGGTAGGAGTGAACGACAGGAGCACGGGGAGACTGGAGGATATCCGGAGGAGTTTGAGGGCTCTTTCCAACGAGCTGGAACGAAGATACGCCGGTGTTCCGGTTTTCTTCGTCGACACACCGGCCGACAAGTTTGCGCACCTACCGCGGCAGCGAGAGCGCCTACATTCAATTAATAATGTCGGGGCTGCTCTGTTCCACCCCATCCATTTCAAGCCCTTCCGGACCCAGACGGGCAACCCCCACTACAGTGGAGAGGAGCGGCACCCCCTTAACAGATACGCCGACCGCATCATGCGCGGAAGAGACCGCCCACTACCCCGACTTTAATTATCACCGCTCGCCGGAGCGAGGTCTTCTTCACGGGGGAGAGGGTAGTGTAAGGTGAGAGCTTTAAGTAGACTAATTTTATTCTGCTTTTAATACCTCAATTATTATTTCATTGTGCTCGAGGCGGGAAACGATCTTAGTACCGCTTAACCACGTTTAGGTGAGCAGAACTTAGTTTTGAGGGTGTTGGTTGCGGTTCGCGAGAACAACAACCAGCAGCATCAAGTTATTATGAATGTGACTAATCTATTCGATGATAACATTTCAGACGAGCTGGAACAGTTGGTTTTACGACCGGAGCAATCCGAGCAGCCTTCACCTCGACGCAAGTCGAGAGAGTCACCAGTTCGTTCACCTGCTAGAATCACGACTCAGTCGCCTCAGTCTTCTCGTGATTGCCACACGACGTCGCCGCGCAAGCCTCACGTTCGTTGGGTCGACGAAGCAGAGGATCAATCCCTGGGACCTACTCCGACGCTGTCGGTAAGTAAGCAATTGTCATCTGCCTGTATAGGCTTAAACATACCTAGCGTGAAACCACAAGACGACAGTTTCAAAGAAAACAGGCTTTTTTCTTGCATTTTTCTTAATTATGCACATTCCGATGCTATGTGCGACATTCTTTTAAAAAAAACTAACCGCTGAGCCTCCAAATGGTCACGCACTTCTGTTTCCATTATGATGTCTTGTGTTGGAAAGTTTTCTTCCTTATTGAGCTGGCTAAGATATTACATCAAAAAAGAGAATGCATTTTGAGTTAATTCGAATCGTGAACAACGATGCGATTCGACTCAAAATTCAACAATTCCCACATCCTCAGGAGAAAATGTCGTACATGTCAATGTTTCCAAAAAAATGTAATGAAATACGTTGGAACATGAGTCAATAGGCTGCATTATCAAAACATAATTCTCAATTAAACTATTACCTGTGTTAGGAGAAACAACAGTTGCGACTCCATGTGTTCCTCGCAAAAGTGAGCATAACAAAATAAAGTAATATAAATGTTGCTTTGCTTTGCTGAACATCATTAATAGTTAGTTTACTTGAGAAGCATGCGTCTCTAAGGACTCACAGGTTATTTAAAATTTTTAGAACTTAAACAACTGCTTCAAATATCGAAGCATTTTGAAATCATGAACTATATGGATTGATTTCAATGCCTCCTTTTCTTTCTCAAGTGCCATTAGGATTGCAACGTCAGATGAACTGCGATCCATGATGACATCTATGCATCTATCGAAGGCACACAAATTAAGTTCTTGGAGCTGCATGAAACATGATAATGTATTTTTTTGATCATTTATTACTTACAATTTCAGAGGTATGTTTCAGAGACCGCATTGTGCTCTTAAATGGTGACAGAAAAATAATCGCTCACCTTTAAATTCCTGATTTATTACGGTCTGTTATTTATTTGACTATTTCTTATTAACTGGCCTTAGTATTTAAATGTTCATCTCTTCTTTTCTTAAGAGAGGTTGCAGGTCTTCCTATATTGTAAGTGTCACGGAGACGTGCATGATTGATGAAGAAGTAAATGTGTGTAGATCATGCTGCATGATGTAGGATGATATCAACTATCAAAGCATCGCATTAAGGTTCATCTGTACATCATATCAAAAAGTGTTTTTCGTTCGAAAAGACATTGGATAAAATGCACCGCTTTGTGATTTGTAGGAGTGGCGGCACAGATTGCGAGTGAAAGTAAGAAAAGATACAGGGAAATAGCAAATCAAAGCCAAAAAACCATGTCAAATGGGCGCAAATACCCTCAAATGCCATTCAAGCACATGACAAGGACATCAAAACGCGTGTTTTAGTTAAATCTGTTTCAAAAGTGTTTATTTGTCCATTTACCTTGGAAACAGCAAGGAATCCCTCTAATAATGGAATTTCAGTCTAATCTCCGACTTTTTGTCTTTCTATCTTGCGTAACTTTTTCTTTTGCACAAAATGTTACATTTCCTCAATCAGGTAAATATTATCAAAGGCGGCCATTGTTTAGAATGAGTGGTCGTACTGGAATGAACATTGCTTCAACTTGTTATCTGCTATACGTAGTGCATGTGCATAGTGCATTTTTTAATGATTATCTTGCGCAGATACATCTTTACGTTTTTATCTACGTGCTTCTATCTTTTAGTGTTTTAGATCTGTTGTGCTTGAAAGTTCTAGTTTGCATCTACAATACAACACTCACGTTGATTTCCACGTCAAGGTCGGACAGAAACATTAAACAAAGTATACGGAGTTGTGCTTTGATAGAGTAGACAGAGATGTGCAAGAGAATGCCATAAGCCACGTGAATTTATCCCATGAATGTTCCCATTATGCTACAATTCACTTCAATATTTTCATGGCCAATTTACCTTTGGCTCTCTATCATTTTCTGCCGATGCTATAAAACCGAAACACAGCGCTAAATAAATTAAATAGAAAAATCAAGTAAGTGGAACACCATAGATGATGAATTTCCAAAATAATGGGCTTCAGCTTGAAATGTACAAATAGACTGGCACCACAAATTCGACTTATGAGAATCGACTACAATCAAGTCGCAATGAAGATAAAAAATACATATTTCTTAGCTATATTTTTTTTGGTGCATCACTGTATGCATATGTCGCATCAGAATGCAGAATCAGGTTCGATATTCATCCTCGTAGTCTTCAATTGGGGACCATGTCTCATATTTTTCTTCCGAACAATCCTCCGAAACGCAAATATTCTCATTCTCCAATTGTTCTCAGTTGATTGGAATCTCATCATCTGGTTCTTCGTTAACGGCGACGTGTCAAGCTCTTAAATATCATGGTGTGATTCCATTAAACCAGTGTGCATGTTGGATATTCGTGATTTTCTGAGATCTTCCGCTCAATTTCGAAGTGCTCCAATTCGGATTCTTACTCTCCTGTTACACCATTCACCTTTTCTAACCCTCGATCAATTAGTTGATCTTCATATGATGCTCAAGCGTCACTATTCCCCAACTGGGGACTGATTAGTCGGACGTTCATTGAAGCAATTTTTTAAATTTTATTCCGGTTTCCATTACTACTAGCTAATTTCGAACAAAATTCCATACTCAGATCTGTCATGTGCAAAATAGAGATTCATACAGGCCTACGTGCACATTCCGGATATTTAGATCAATCTTGATATTTGTACATGTCACACATCAGGTTCGCTTCCCTGCGAGTGCTTCCAAATTTTTCATCCTCCTATATTCTGATAAAGGTGATATTTTACAACAACACGCTCGTACAAGACCGGTTTATGAACTGGAGCATGTGTTCAGCCACGATCTACGATCTCTGTTCTTGATATGCGAGTATGCCAAACACATGTATGTGGCGCATGCTTGCATTTGAAAGTATGGCGCACGTCGGGTTTGAAGATGATCACATTTTTGCATTATTATGCAAAAATGTGATGTGTTGTCGAGCATCTTCTACAGCAAGTAATTTACACATGTTTATGTTTAGGACCAATTTTCTTTGTAGCCTACATGTAGGCTGTGTGCTTTTCTCCGCTCATTACATCTATATGGTTGCTGCTGCTAGATAATTTCTGACATTGCGGCCCCAACCCAAACATAGACACCCAAACACGCAGCATTTGATGGCATGTGTGAAATTGAATATAGAAAGATATAGTCCAATGCTTACGAACATGTACTCAAATATCGTGTAGATGACCATCCTTGATAATCGTTCAGAAATTCTTGATTGCAACCCTTTCGAAATTTGCCTATCTGCCTATGACTCGTGCCTGTGAGGCGTTGAGGCCGTGGAGGCGTTGAACCCTCTCGAAAGTGTTCATCAATTATCAAATTTTGATATTTGTAACTAAATAATGTGATAGATTCTAGTGGATAATATGCACATTATGGAGGATCTACATTAAAATCCACACACTTTTAATAGACAGGTGAAAAGAAAGACACGGAAAATAAAAAAATGCCTTTCGGAAATTTAGTGTACAAAATCTGATTTATTGACCTTGTCTATCTTCTTATTTATTTGTATTCTAACGAACAGTGGCGAACTTTGTAGTCAATTTTTTAATAGACATATCCGACGTGC
Organism: Prostheceraeus crozeri; assembly: GCA_907163375.1. Taxonomy (NCBI): domain Eukaryota; kingdom Metazoa; phylum Platyhelminthes; order Polycladida; family Euryleptidae; genus Prostheceraeus; species Prostheceraeus crozeri. The sequence continues at coordinate 86,048 of CAJQUW010013687.1, read as the reverse complement.
AATAAAATAAATGGAAGCATGTATATATACATGTAGACATTTTTTTGAGTTTACTTTGATAATGATATAAACAACACGATGCTTATCTCAGTTGATGTTTTATGACTGACATTTCAGCGTGATGTCTATGCTAATGATACCTCATAGCTTCATGGACAACGTAATTTTAATTGAGTTCTTCCGTCACTTAACGCTTCAGCCGCTATAATTTGTCTTTTGGTGTAGTATCATTTTTGAATGGCTTTAACATTTTAGATAAAATTTTGACTTTCCTCGTTTCATCACACGACGATTTTTCCCAAAACTGCTAAAAATAGAGCACGCAACGCGCATTTGGATTCTGGACATGAATATGTTAATGTCAGACATTCGTGCCCGCGCGACAGTTCTTTATCTTCTTTTATTGAATATCAAAAATGCCCTTTGCTTCAACGTGCTTTGATACCGAGAGTTAAATTGTAGCTAAGGCATATTTTTTTAAAGCATGTTGTAATTCAGTCTGAAGATGATCACATTTTTACCAATTGATTCACTTGCTTTGCCTCCGAGCAGGATTTATTGAAATCGACATCTACTGCTGAAGCTATTCTGTAAACAGAATGATTCAATATTGAGTTGCATCCTCAGTTGAAGATAGGAACAGACCTGAATAGCTGCCATTTCATTCAATATCAGGAATCATCAGCAGGCCTAGTTCTCATCTTCCAACATCGACACAACTCCCTAATTAAAATTGGAGCCACAAATGTGAAATTTGAGATGCTCAATTTCACTGAATATGCTAGTTGCGTATCTCAAAAGTGATTCTGTCAACTACTGTTCATCTAAATGTGAGCAGATGCCTGCTCGGCGTTTGCAACTTTCTGCACTCTGTTGCAACTTGCTATATTTCAAGTTGCTGTTCGTGTGACCTACAGAACACAATTTCAATGCGATTTTCATAAATGCAGTACTTTGTTGATGCATGTCAGATGTTTTTTTACTGTGACCCTGCAGATCTCGCATTTGTGTGCATTTTGTTATTAACGGGAGCAGCAAAATTTCTTGAAAAGTGAGCCTGAATATGATGATAGCCATTGTCCATTTTTGGATATGCTTCGATAACACCCACCAATATAAATAATAATAATAAATAATAAATCGTATATTTGAAGAAAGTAAAGGACTCCAATATTGGAAATCGTGGAGTCCATGAATACACTGGTGGTGACAAAACAAAATCAGACTATAACGTAACAAAAAGAGTAAGTAACAATAGGATAGCGAGAAGAAATGTGAAAAATTACATCAAAGAGAAGCCACTGTTGAACATCTTTGTCATAGAAATTATGAAGCACTTGTTGTGGTGTGATGAGATTATCTTTGGTCGTCGAAATTTCTGTGAGTGTGTCATACGAGACAGCATCAAATGATGGAGAGGATGATTGTAGTCACTGATCATATAAAAGATCATATAAAGTAATTTTTTAATTTCATCAAACTAGGAAAACTAAACAGGAGAACGCATTTTTGATATTCAGTAAACATGTTGAAGGATTGTACGCTGGACAGATTAGCTTTACGTTTTTCAGATTTCTTGCCACAGCAGTATTTTGCAATTTATTGCAAAGCCTATGTCAAAATTATCATTGTGTCAGCTGAAGGCAGGAATTTGTGCATATGTTATCGTGGTGAAAGGTAGGATGGAATTCCCTGCCGGTGCGCAGCGCGTTAAGGCTGAAATGTTCCGCACGCTTTATGCATGAATTATAGTTCATAGCGATCAAGATGAACAAAATGAGTTGTTTCTTCGCTACTTTGCTGTGACTCTAATTCGTGGGATATTTCTGTAGGTGTTCAATGCACCTTAAAGGATCACTTGTTATTACTCCAGCAAGAGTGCGTCTGCTTATTATTTTATAAAATTATGCATGCTTTACGTCAGAAGTCCTGCAGACATGGTGAGAATCAGTATATTTGTAATTCAGTCTGCATTGTCAGCACGCAATAATACTCAAGGCACATGAAAGCTAACTTTCTATGATTCATACCAGTCAATGTGGAAAGTGGATGAAAAATGGATCAATTATGAGGATGTACGATTTAAATAAGTCCGCTTAGGCAACCCATGTATAGGTATATTTTTGTTTGATGATGACTTTAGCTCACTTATAGCAATCGGTATTTGTCTGTTAATATTATGATTTTCTTGGGGAGGAAGTCATTGACTGTGTTCGCAAATTCTTCAACAGAGGATTGTTGTCTTTCTGTCACGTTGATGGCTCAGTTGTTAGAACGATGGTCCGGATAATCAGAGATCGCTCAGTTGGCAGTGAGTTGGCCCAGATAACTAGATGGAGTTCAATCAGTTGGTAGAAAAAGGCCTATTTAATACTCAGTTGGAAGAGAGGTGTCCAAGATAATCAGAAGTCTGTGGTTCAAATCCACCAACTGCCTCTTTTCATCTATGAGATTAAACTGCAAGTCATTGAATGCAACTTTCTTTATTAGACTTGTTATCAATCATGATTTCAATAAAATGCATTTTCCTTTCTATTCAATACTGAACTGTTAATCTAAGTCATCAATTGGATCGATTGATTTAAAAGAACTTCCTCACAGAGGATGTTAAGCATTGAGGACGATTGTTTTTTATGGTTGATCAAATTGTCATTTTCCTTGTAAAATCCTAAAAGACGTATTCTATGTGTAATAGGTAGTAATTAATCATCATTCTCCTTCTATGGAGTCATAAGTTGAGTACATGAAATTGTGAATAAGCTGAACACACGCACATCGTATGCACGAACAAGGCATTGTTAATCAGTAGGAATGCCGATTAAAAGATTATCCAATGATTCTGCTATGTGTTCTTCATTTTACGTAATGGTAGGATGTATATTACTGTTGGTAGTCTAGGTTTTTTGAATTTCAATCAAATGTATTGATTTCTTTTGCATCAAATCGCAGATGTTGAAGTTACTGCGGGCAGCACGGACAATGCCACAGAAGAAAATTTAGGTATACAATTGGATAGCAATGAAACATCAACTTCATCTCCATCGAATTATGAGGTAACACAAGGAGATTATTATGATAATGATACTGAAAATGCAACAGAACCGCTATATGATGATATCACACCTTCAACACCTCCTGAAGAACCTATCAGATTTCAAGAAGCAATTCCCTTGGAAAGTGCGCATACATCGACTGCGCTCACAATTCAGAAACCTAGTCAAACAATAGATAGTGAACTACTGGGAAATATCAGAGGTTTGAAGAAATAATGTTAGAGCTTAGAAAGCCACGATGTGATGTTTCAACAAGCACTTCTAAGAAATGTTGATTTGTTTTCAATAAATGTGAATTTTCATACATGTTGTCCGTTACTGCCATCTCTAAATTTCTGTGGAAGAGTTTCTGCACCAAAGAAACTGAGCACGTGAACACATATCATACTAAGTTGAACGTATTTTTGATTTTTTTCATTTTCTGTAGATTGCTGTGCTTGATCACAATAAAACGATGTAATAGTCATCACTGTAATAAAGAAACATGTTATCAAAATTGATGAATGAAGACAGTCCAAGCTGAAATGAGTGCATCTATCTCAGTTTAAGAATGAGAGCAATTCAACTGAAGTAGAGCAGTAAATTTTGCATGAAATGTAGCAACTATTCTTGCGAAAAGTCATGCAGTGTGCAAGATATTTATTGTTTTCACGCTTTAACAGCACTATGTTAGGCAAAAGTATATTATGCATCATGTCTCAGTCGACTTGTGAAGTTTTGTCGGAATTCATATCTTTTAACAGTCTGGTCAGACGTCACTTTTGAGGTGATTGCTTTACTTTTACATGTATTTCTGCTAAACTTAGTGCTATGAAATTACAACATGCACTTACATTTACAAAGTTTGCTGCTGAAGTTTATTTGCATCTCTACTAAATAAAATTTACCAGGCACTCATTTTAGTCCACCCTGTATATAAAGCAATTTTCGATTTAAATGATGGAATGCGATAACATGCTCTACTTCCTTAAATACTGAAGGAATCATGTTCAGTAACTTTGTAGATATATTGTATTTTCAGTGAAATATGGAAAGGCTTTATGAGAATCGTAATTCGTAATGGACTAGTATTCCAAGTGTTAGTAATGACAAGATATGTTATTGTTTCTCATTATTGCGTAATAGTCTTTATTTAGCGAATGTTATCACAATTCTTGAAAATAACTATTGGAATATTTTCGAGTTTACAATTGATTCAGTTACTTTACAGTTATTTGTGATAAATCATTTTTTGCTAACTTATTACTCACGTAGTTTGATTTTACAGCTTGTAAAGTTAATACACAACATTTCTTGATTATCCTCAAATATGATGAAAAGTAATTGACGTTCACATTCCCTTAAAGCTTTATCTTTTGTCTTAAGGTGTTGCGTTTCATACTGATAATGCTGATTTATGAATTAGTCATTGTGTTTCTTAAAAGTTTGAAACCAAAAACTTCCGGTGATTGCGATTACATTGAATTCAGCACAAAATTTGAATGTGAATTTTGGTTAATGCATTATTAATTCCATTAAATAATGTCACTAAACAAATCGCATTTCAGGAATTGGACCATGTAACTGCGATTTGACGTCATCAGCTTGCGACATTGGATGCTGTTGTGATTCCGACTGCACTTCCGCTGATATATCGGCGTTTTTAACTTCATGTGTGGCATATTCATTGTAAGTTTAAAGCATTTGTAATAATTTCTTTAAATTATGTATATTCCATTATAAAAGTGTATAAAAAGTCCATTCTATCAAAAAATCTGCTATTTTCTTGCGTCCGTTGCTTCTTATGATCCATGGAGTTGTCATTTACAAATGAATGATTTTATAGGGGGATTTTTCGATGCCATTTCTGTTACATTAGATTTCAATATTATCCGTTTATTACTATTTTATGATTGAAAGTGTATCTGCAAAGTATGATGCTGGTTTTGAATTGCTGATATCTTGGTATTAGTAGCTTGGCTTGACGGTTAATGCTATGTTGTCTTGGTGGATGAAGCCATCTGATTGGATTACGCTGATTCTTTAACTGAGGACTTATGTCATACTGGCGCCTGTCGATAGCTCAGTTGGTAGAGCGTTGGCTTAGAATGTCAGAGGTCGGCGGTGCAAATCCACCAAGACGCGCCGTTATTTTCCGTCTGTTAAATTCCATAATATAATACTGAAGTCTGTGATATCTAATTTATGCAGTACATATTTGCTGAAACACCTGCACGATGTCACTACAAGAGTTAAAATCATGTCAGACACATCCTCGGTGCAATTTATAATGCAGGACATTAAATGCAGTACAATTTAATAAAGCAGATCAAACTTAAGTAACGAACGGATACATTATTTTCTGATCTTTGAACGGAAAATGTGTCGGTCTGGCGACAAAGGAAATCACATTTCTATACCTCATATTCCACGTTACTTTGAAGGAACAAACGCAACTATCATCATTTATTGCCTTGCTCGGCGTTTCGGATGCTCTCTAGAGAACCATACACGAAACTGCATCGTGGCTTCAGGAATGCAACGAAGGACAAGATACTCCTCCATATCTGAATGACTTGATAATATATACAGTAAGTGGTTGTGGGGCAACTCTATATAGGAAGACGTGGAAGAAATATGTCTCTTAGAGGATGATCCTCTGAAGTCAACAGCTGACGCATTGGCTTTGAGCACACCTTATCAGCAGCAGAAGAGAATTGAGGCTGAATAGCTTCACCAACGATTCTACACGCATTTGGGATTGCAAATATGCTGGCATATTACAAAACACTAGATAACCATACAATAGGATGGACTGGATCACTGATCTGTAAACCTTCATAACAACCTCTCCGCGACAACCAGATCATTTTAAGTTACGTAAAACGTAGATGCGCTTTGAAGCTTTGCAAACCAACTTCATGATGTGGGTATGAGGGATGATCATCATCTTTGGTCTACCGTCATCTATCTGAAGTGCACCGAATCATTGCTCATGTGAGTGACATTCGGTGGAACATTTTGCAGTCCGGCGTCCCGAATCTAGTCGAACGTAGAAAGCTAGAAACGAACAATATTAACTCTTTAAGGCCTAATATAAATATCCAGCTTTACTGAAGTTTATTGTAAGCGCATGAATAAGCCAAAGGCGAAACGTTGCGCATTGTCCTTTACAATTAAATACAATTTCGGTCGTAGACTATATCGTTATGAATTCGTTCAAATCTCATCATAGTTTCTTAGTGCTTAAACTGTCACATTTTCTGGAGCCTTTGCACGAATTGAATAAATAATCATGTAACCTGTACATAAATTCACCAATGAAAACGCTTTTTTTGAGCTTTATTTTAAAGCGACTGCCATTGGTGTACATTTCAGCGACTGCCACTACAGAAGAGTTTGACATTTTACTTATCAATAATTGTTATTATTCAATAGTTGGCCTGACTATAAGTTCTTGATTTTTAGACAACATAACATAGGTCCTAACTATTTTATTGCTCCCATGGTTACTTTCCACCTCAAAATGTTACTGCTTTCTTAAGAAATTAATTTCCACTTCATTGTTATCTTAACTTGCATTGCAGTTCTTAACAAACTGAATCGATGCCTCAAATGAAACACAAAAATCAATATTAAGCGATCAACAAAGAACAAAATGGTCAATACCGCATGGTCACTCATCTTAAGCTCTACTTCTTGCAAATTTTGCGTCTCGAGTTTGTCATTACTGTCGGGTTCATCCATCCATTCGATTCCTTCCTTTAATGTTTTCCCTCATCATTATGTACCGGTAAATGAAGTTCATCCTTACGAAATTGAGAGTTTTACAACAAGCTATTCATTAAAACTATTTTGCATGGAGTCTGCACTTCAATCCCTAAAAATATAATCCCGCGGTTATATTCGGGAAGATACAGTAACTGTACTCACTAAAGAAAATGTTGTTTTTTCGAAACTTCATTCTAATTTCATTTAATTATTTTTTTCAGTCAGAATATCCAAACATGCGTGCCGAATCATATTCTTTTCCGATACAATAGTCCGGACAAAGTCAATACGACAGACGCTACGAAAGTGTGCTTCTATAAAGACAGTTGTAAGTGACATTTTCAATTGGTCAATTTTTGAAATTAGTTTTATTTCTCAATTATAGACTAAATAAAAGTTAAACTATCAGCTTGACATGTGCAGTAGGTGCAGGCCCGTAGCCACGGGGGGGGGCATGGGGCCCCTGTTAATTTTTGTGCACACTCTGCTAAAATAGGTATCTATATGGTATCTATACAATCAATAATACGAGTCAATCAAATCGTCGGAAGTGAGAACAAATTGGAGGGGGAATTGATTGATGACTGGCGAGAGCGGAACTATTTGTCGGCGAGTCGTTTTGCGTCCATTCTCCGTGGAGGAGGACGGTTTTCCCCAATAGATTTTCTCCACAATTGACGGTTGGCAGCATCACTCTCCTTCAGGCCAAGCTTCTTGCAATCAGCAAACTCCGTTTCGCGTCAAGTCTTCTTAGGGCGGCTTCTCGCCGTTGGCCCCGGTAGGTCCATGTCATCCGCCTTCTTGACACAGTTATACTCGGGCTTCCGGAGAACATGCCCGAACCATTTAAGACGGTTCCTTTTCAAGACGGCCTTGATGTCTTCTATTCCAAGAAGCTGGAGAAGCATGGAAGAAGGGAACCTGTCCTTCAAAGATGCGCCCATCATGCAGCGAATCATTCTGCGTTCTGCTGTCACCATTCTTTGCTGATCTTCGACTTTCATGGGCCATGTTTCACTGCCGTATGACCCATTGAAAACAATTGTTCTTTTCACATCAGTGAAATGAAATTGAGTTAACAAGAATCAGTAATTATCTATAATCAGTGAAGAAAATAGTGATGAAAGAGCGTTAGCCAAAAACTTGGTGTCATATCAAGAACAACGACAGAACGCAAAGTTGTTAGCAAGAAAACTTCCAAACTGCAGCATCTGACGGATAGGGAGCGGATCTAGCAACTATTGTACCTTGGCATTTTAATAGTATTCGACGGAGAATGAGAAATCAAAAAGTAAATAACGACCGAATTTGGTATATGCATGTAAAGATGAACATTCTTTAAGATCATACAAATTTTTGAAACATGACATGAACTTAAAATTTGCTCTCTATTTTGTCCTTTGCCATTACAGTCACCGCTAGAAATAGCTATACTGCGCCAGTCTTGGTTACAAACGTAACACAAATACGCAGAATACTACAAGCTTACACTGGATACACATTTCCTATTACTGCCCAAGCCTTGGTTAATGGGGCGCCTACCATTGCATATTACAAGGTAAGATCGTATTTTCATGTATTTTTCTTGGTTCTTGATCAAAGTGGTATTCTTACAGAATGGTAACCAAGGGTAAACAGGAGGTGAAATGCAATTGACGGGAACGTTCCTAGCAGATATATATAAAACCTACGTCTTGTCAAAACTTAAGCAGGGAAATCAATCTCCACTTACGTTGTAGGCTTACTTTCAAACTGTAAAGGGCCTACTAAAATGCAAACTGTAATATCGGCTAAAATATTTGCGAAAACGTAAGTTTTAGATGCCGTAAAAGCAGTTCCTGCTATTGAAAAACTTCAATATGAGACTTTTCTTGTGACAGTCTCGGAGGACTATTTTGATTTTATACCATTTGTCGTCAGTAATATGTACATACAAAAACACCAACTCCCCTCCTAAATTACATGACACCGGTTAAGAATTAGCAAAAGCAGGTTTACAGACACAAAAATCTAGATCAAGAATCTTGGTTGACAGAATGCTTCATCTACAGACAGCATATCTTTCTGAATTATGATCCTCCGGCCCTATGCCATGTGCCCATATGCCATTTTTCTTGACTTTCATCTAATGCTGCATTGTGGGTTTTGTTGTTATACTCGGTGATCACAAAACTTTGTCCCACTGTCGTGCTAGATGTCTTAAAGGTACACTTTTATTGATGCCAGACTTGAAGCTAATGGCAAAGCATGAATTCACGAATCATAATATCATCTTGCAGTATGTACAGGTACAGGTAGGATACTTGACAATAGGCCTATTACTTGATAAATTCTTCAAAGATTTAATTTGCTACCAGATCACTCGTGGAATGTGATAGGATTAGAATGATTTTATGATTTCCTCTTGTGCATTCTAACAACTTGTAGCATTTGAATTTTGTGTAAATTTGTCTGATATATGTCTTTCTATTCCTCATGATGGTTTGACTGAGTTTTATCCGACATCGGTCGAATAGAGTCTTGTACCAGTTGATTTATACGAGGTTTTTACCATCGAACTATTTAATAAACTTTATGCTAGAATTTGTCTTTTGACAATCATCGATATTGACATGTTTTCTCATTCAACCGTTGAATTTTTTTCCTCTCAGTGGAGGTTGCGAACCCCAACCTGTTGAGAGTTGCGACTGTGTGAAGGCTGCCCCATCCCTAACTTATTTGCATGGCCATGTGTCTTGGTGGGGAAGGGATGAGTAAAACAACGAAAGATTCAGCGAGCTTCGTTCAAAATTTGAAGGTTGAGAAAACAAGTTTGGAACTTCAGCCAGAACCTTCATAGTGGCCGACTGCGACAATTTATACAATTACGGTAGTACTCGAATTGCATTTATCATTCCAGTTACTTCATGCCACGAACAAATGTCATCATGATTGCATTAAGGTTTAATCATCATTGACATCATTTATTTTTCGTATTTACTTTTGCTTTAATCTTCCAGCAAAGTGATCCTATTTATACGTTTTATCCAACGAATTCCATTGGATATTTGACATTACCTATCCTTGGCCCTGGTAATGCTTGTGGCGATGAAATGGAAGTAGGTAAGTACGGGTAATTGCCAGATGCACTGAAAATGTATTGATTGCTAGAGAAATTCAATTTTTTGAATGTACAGAAATCAATGTTAGGGAAAAAGTCAATTTTCAACGCTTGGTATTTATATGGCTATTATTGCTATAAAACTGATATTAATTTGTTATGCGTAGCCGAAGTTTTATAATCACAAGTGGTCATGATAGTTGATCGACAAATATCTTCCCATTAAATACACCTATTATTCGAGAAGGTGAAAACAGGAGAGTGGATTTTGTCATAGCGATCTACCATATAGCAAGTAGTGTCGACTCGGAATCGGAGTCCCGGAGTCCTATCAAATGATAGGGCTCCGGACTCCGGCCTATAACTAGACCCGAAATATAATACAAGCAAATTATTTATCCTCGTGCATAGCTGTCACTGTCTTGATGTCAACTTTCTCCGTCAAACAAAAGTACAGAGACAGCAGTGCATGCAAAGCTTGTAAAAGTTGAGGGAATGAACCGTGATGGTGAAAAAAGGATTATCTTTTCACTCGATGATTTAGTAGAGAAGACAAGCCTTCCTAGCCTCGATCACACCTATGCGCCAAAGGTCACATCAGATACAAAAATGAAATTCTAGTTTGATTGAGAACATTACCTCTTACCCTCACGCTAATCGTGTGTGATGTCTCCTCTAAAGCGCACATTAGAATCGAAAGTGTACTCATATTTTTTGAAGAAGAATGGGGATTTTCCTGCCTGGTAGAGACTGGAGAAAAATCGTGTGAAGCACACATCAACAAGATGGGAGGAGCCGAGTTGCATGCATCTAACTCAAAGCGACATTTGATAAACTTTCATCGAAAATGATTGATAATTGATGCATCAATGATAGTTCAGGTAAGCCTATAGTGATCTGTGATGTAGGCTACCAGTTTTTCAAAAAACTAGGCTCCCCGGAGTCGGAGTCCTATCAAAATGATAGGACTCCGCATCCCTGGTGAAAACAGGAGAGTGAATTTTGTCATAGCGGTCTACCATATAGTAAGTAGCCTATGTAGCAAGTAGTGTCGACTCAAAAAAGTCAGCATACAGAGAAACTTTTACATCAGGTTTTTGCGGAGATTACATTCCTGCGACGTGAAAAACATTTGACCACTTTTTGCGAAGTTATAATTTTGCAAAATATTCCAGTGCTCACATACTGGCGACGTGGACCCACTGTATAAGTAGCATTAAACTTATTAGATATCAAAAAGGAATGAGCATTTATTAACAGGTATCTTAATTGATAATAGACTTTATTTACCCTCGAAAGCACAGTAGGAAAGCCTTTTTCAATGTGGTCGAGCAAGTAACAGAATTCATGATAAAAGGAAATAATACATATTGTACACATCATGTAGCGCGTCATACACAATCAATGAATTTAGAAAAATAATACTCGAAACACAATTTTTTGAAAGAAGTTAACGAATCACAATGTCTGATATGTAGTGGCAAATCATTGAAGAGAGAAACCCCCTTTACACGAGAAACTACTATGAGACAGAGCTGTTCGACCAAACGGAATATGAAGTTTCTTGCCATTTGAAGAACGAAGATCACGGTTAGGAAGGCTATACGATAACAGTTCCGCAATGTAGTTAGGAGCTAAAACGTTCAAGGCTTTGAAAACTAGAACACAAGTCCTGTATTTAACATACTCCTGAAGAGGGAGAAGATTAAACTTTTTGTATAAAGTTTTCCTAGACGCAGATATATTTGTCTTAGAATTCAAATCGAGGATAAGCCTTAAAGCCTTACAAACGAGTTTGTCAAGACGCTTTAGATCCGCAGAATTGGAAAAACCCCAGAGAGTTAGACAATAGTCCAAATGAGGCAAAATGAAACACTTCACGAACTTGACTCGGGTATGATACGGCAAAAATGATTTAATGCGCTGGAAAAGGAACAAATTTGGTCGTACTTTCTTACAAATACTATTAATATGATTTTTCCAGGAGAAATTGCTATCAAAAGTAACACCCAAGGTTTTATGGGTATAAGTCGACTTAATATTGTTGCGGAAACTAATCTGATTATCAAGCCAATTTCGCGAACCACATTCTAATGCATGTCTTAATGGAAAAGTTGAGATCTTATTGAATTTCTTGGCTGAAATTTCAAGACTTTAATCCATTTTTGTCGGCATGATTTTATGATTCACTAAATGCTTCATTTCTTAATTCTGAATAGCAAAGTAGACCTATTTACATCTTCTAAAATTAAATCATTGTCTTTGATGAAACTATTTTGCTCTTTCAGTGGCAAGTAGATTGTGATATGATCACGCCTAAGAAATACTCCTATTATATAGACTGAGCATTCAAGTAAAAGTAACTCATAGAATTGCTAATTTGATTAACATCACCGCTCCATGGTTGTCATGACACGGGGATTAGTAAAATACTATTATTCCTTCTGTATTGTGATCATGATCAGTCAATTCCACGGTAATTTCTTCAGAACTGCAAAAGTTTGCTTATCTCCGATTTGGCACTGGGTATAAACTCGAGTTCATTTGACAAAGTGAAAACTGTATAATTTTTAGCAATCTCAAATGAATTTTTAAAGAAAGATTTAGATAACATTTTATAAATGATATTATTAAATATCATTATTTAATATTATTATGTGAAACCCAGCATGAAGGAATCAAACAAAATTTTAACATGAACGTAACCGGGGTGTACCATAACAACGCAATGGAAAGACAGATCGCCGAAGCTGTAACAATCAGAAACAAAAATCAACAAGAAATGACACTCAAATAACAAAACTGAATGGAATCAATCGAAATTGCCTACATTGACATTACAGCATTAAGAGACTATGGTATATAATTACATGCTATGGCAGATGTGATGAAAAAGTAGCACATAAAAGTGCTATGTGCTCATGAACGTTTAACTTCTCTGTCTTTGACTTGTCTTTAACTTTACCAATGATATTTTGACATTCTTCTTGTTATATGTTACTGAGTTTGATTTCAAATCATACTGTTCAATACTGTAAAATTGATTGACAAGGGCGGTCCGCCGAAATATATTTCGTAATAAGAAAAAAATCGTGCGTCGAAAGATTAATTATTTAATAATATCATTTACAAAATGAAAACTGTATACATTTTGGGGATTTGATTTATACAGATTTGCTACTCTACCTAATACAGTTACCGGAGTTTTCCACTTAATATACCCGGGTATATTAACTCGCGCCAGACTTTCATTATGTCTTTGTAACATCAACAATTTTCTTGGAAATAACACTTCTACTGATTTTTGGGAATCAAGCACTCATCTTGGTATCTTATGTGATCACAACGGGAGAAGATTAGGCGAAGAAATGGGTCTTATTACCTGTAGCTATGCTAAGGTTTTCAAAATCCCGACTTTTCCTGATCCCGGCATTAGCAAGCTTAATTCATTTATCGATAGTATGCTTAGGCTAGCGTAGGCTGAACAATACTAGGTGATGTTTTAAATTCCTTGACGAGTGTTTTTGAACGATGCACTGTACAATACAGCCAATGATATATCAGATAGACTTGCAAATGTCTATTGTCAAGCTGTTTGTAGGAAGTCTATATTCACGTTTCACGCATTGCATCTGTCACTCAATGTTCCTTGTCCATAGCCTTGTTTTTCCATCTTCATACAGCTCCTAGCTGCCTGAGAACAAATGTTACCTAATCCGAGATTCAGAATCCCGTAAAAATACGTTAATCCCAGGATACCAGGATTGAAAACCCTACTGTATACCTAAGAACTGCTATTCAGATTTTATTCAGATTACTTGTTACGGTATTACTCATTTTAATTATACTCTAATAATTGTAATATATTACTTTCAAATTGTGAATTTGTTTTCATTACAGTTAGTTTCAAGCTCATATGTACCAAATTATGAGCACCTGTAATAAATTATTATTGCTTGAAGGAACGAATTCCATCTCATATATTAGATATGATTATATTGTGGTGTTTCCACTTAAAATACCCGGGTTCATTAACCGGATCCAAACTTATTCTGCAATTTCGTCATTTTCCAGTTAATATATTAAGTGGAAAACTCCTACTTTATGCGATCTACTCTTTTATAAGTTCCATCCATACAGAGATACATTTCAATCATGGTTGGCTACATATAGAAAATGTGAGCTACTGAAAGTTATTCCACTTTTCAGCAATACAAATTACAAAATTTTAAGCAGATGTGGCTGCATTTCTCTCGACGCTCTAAAAATATTTTGACGTTAAAAGCCTTGAAATCGATTTGCAGATATTTGAATATCATGTCTACCTTAATAATTATTAAGTTTGCAACACACAGCTGTAAATAAAACATGAACTTATCAGTGGAGCTATTCACTTAAAGGTTTCATAAATTGCAGTTTAAAACAGTTCCATTTAGTACTCAAAAATTGCAGAACCATTCTACATAGTCTCAAAAACCAAACACAAAATCAAGTGTTATGTCCATTGATGATAATTTCTTCAAAAATGATAACTCTTAGCAGAAGCTCAAAATAAGCGGGCCTTAGACCGACAGGGATGGCGACGGGTTCCATCTCTTATAGATAACGTGACTTTTTCTTGAAAATGCCACAAATAATGATGAGCGCATTACATTATACAAAGAACAGTTCTGTGTACTATACATGTGGGTTGCGAAGATTACATTTAAAATCACACCCTACAATATACAGGGTATTGAAAATATTAAAACTTAAAGTGCATTTATTGTCTGGGAGGCATATATGAACACTAGTCTTATTCAAGAACTCAAACAGTGTCATGCATTTGTCATGCGCATAATGGCGAAATTTCTTAGTGTTTTCAATTTGTATTTCTATGTCTAATTGTACGTAGTATATTCAAACAGTGATAGTAGGTAAGCTAGTCAGCCACACTCGCAGTGGTAGCTAGGCTTAATAAGACCTCAGTAGTTCGGCGAAAGAAGTTCTTGATTTTTCACTTCTGATAATGCACTTATATAAAAGTTAGAATATCTAAAAGTAAGTCAAAAGTATTTCGTTTTACAAGAGATTTTTCGAGTCCACTTTTCTGTAACATATCATGTTTTGCAAAAGCCGCAACTTATGGTGATGTGTTACTAAACGTCTTATTTTCAGAATTTTTGGTAAACCGTTCGGTCAGTTGTACTCGCACTGTAGCCACATTGGACACTACGTGTACTACAGATGGATTTCTCAGCATATCCAACTACATTTCAACTTTCAAAATAATGAAGAAACCCGGCACATTTCAAGAAACACTAAATGTCACTCATGTTACAGCCGGTGGCGTTACCACAACCACATTGCCTGTAGCATATGACAACGCTACCGGACTGTTAACAATTACTGCAACAAAGTAAGTTTTCATTTCTGGAATTATCGAATGTCAAATAATTAGTGTGTCGAACCAGTCTAACATACCTGACCATATGGCCTGATTAAAACGTCTCTGCCTCTTGAATTCTTTCCCGTTGCCCTGATTTTGTATCCATCAGTCACTTAAGGCTTTGATTTTTACCACAATGGTTTATTATTTGCGTCGCAAAATTGGTTGCAAATGAATGTAGATTAGAAAAGATAGGATACAAATTTTGAATGCTCCTATAATCTATCAAGAGTATAATCAGACACATATGCAACTTGTACTGTCGATTTACAGAGCATGCATTGGTCCAGCTTGAAATCAGAGGCCAAGAAATCTTCGGGTATTCACTTTACTTTGAAGGATTCCCCTGTTCATTATATTTGAACAATTTTCAAAACTTCTGTATGCTTTCGAATATGAGCCTCCATAATATCATCACACTATGTTATATTAATCATTTAGTGATTAATTGAAAATTTCCGACGACGTTTCATTTATCTGATAAATGACTGTCGCTAAAGAAGCCTTCAGTGTGTTTATTCCAGAAGAACGCTAGGTTTCTTGACCGTTAGAAGGAGAAATTATTCAGTAATTAGAATATTTATCTTTGAATTCTTGAAATGTTCTTACAACCAGTACACCGACTACTTTCGATTATGACTCTGTGAACCAACTTTCAATTCGTATTTCAGTGTTGAAAAATTAGAAAATAGTTGTAAATGACTGGTATAAATAGACACAGTATATTAATCCATGGAATAGTTGGAATAGTTCACATGAAACAATGCCACCGTCTCACTTAAAATTCTCTTCATGAAAATCCTGTAATTTGCTGTCAACACCTTTCACAACCAACTTGGCAAATAGTTTAACTATGATATAATGCTTTAAATCGAATATGATCTACAAACCATAGATTTTTCCATGTGCCATCATTGTACATAGGCAAGATATCAAACTTCCATTCTAGTGTACTATTATCTACTTCTATGTAGAAAAATGAAGGGATTATGAAATCCTGAAGCTTCTCGATTTCTTCTCTTGAGTTCAACTCTGGACACAGATTTTGTATAGATATCTCTACTTTGAATCGTAAGTTGGCTATGTCTGAATCTGTGACAAGGCTCTTAGTTCGAATTTTGCTGCTATTTGCATATGGCGGTACTCAGATGACTAAAGCGAGTAATGTGTTACTCTGTTCTTTGATCCTCCTGTTGAAGGAGCGATAGCTTTCCAGCTTATCCGAATTCAGACAGGAAATTATATCAAGTTCAGTGGAAAAGTGCCCACCTCTCATAATTAGTATCATCAGGACATTTTTTCAAAGTACTTGGTGGGCCCTTGGGCTCGGCAGTCTCATCAAAAGGGACCAACAGCTTCCGATTTATCAGGTCTTTGAGTTTAGTTAGTTTATTCAACAATAGAAAATCTGCGGAAATAGTAAAAATAATTCATTAGGCCATTCAAATTTCTTCAAAAAGTAGCTGACCTCCAAACTCTAATGCCTTATTTCTGTTTTGTCATCGACTTATGCTAATCAAATGAAAATAGGTGGATCCAATGAATTTAGTGACCTCTTTAAGTCTTGTTTGATGCTCTATCAGAGGGTGAGAGAAGACTTGTTTCCGAATATAGAATGAGTGTTCGTGATTACACTGAAAATGTTGGGCAAATAGAAGAAATGTATACATAAATGTAGTTGTGCTCATTTGAACATCGTTTGACATCATGAGCAACATTAGTATATGGTTAGAGCAGAAAAGGATATGATCAATAGGAGCAATTTTGATTTGTTGCTTAACCCATTTATGCCGGCTATATGAAAGACACTGAATTTAAGGCAATTATTTTTGTGTCCTAGTGTAACTAATACTAGTGAATCCTCCCACATATATACTCATCGACAAAATTTTTGAAACATTTATTTCTTTAACTTCTTTCATTTTTGACTGGTATATATACATGTATGTATGATACCTTGATAATTTAGTCACAATCTCCACCAAGTCGCTAGCACAGAAAAACAACGCATGTAGCAGATTCAACTTAATAGCGCGTGTGCCCCCCTCTAGCTCCAATACATTCAGTAATCCGAGATGGCATGGATTCACAAAGTTTCTGAATGAAGGATGTTTCAAGGAGACGCCACTGCTCTGTCAGTCTTTCAGAGAGAATCTTCAGGGACACTGGTGGAAGTGAATAGCGGTCTCTCACTCGCCGCCCAAGCTCGTCCCAGACTTGTTCAATGGGTGACAAGTCAGGTGAGCGTGCAGGCCAGTCAAGGGTTTGAATGTTCAATCTCCTAACAGTGGCAATTACAGCCGAGGAGCGATGTGGTGTTGCGTTGTCGTCTTGGAAGACGAGATCCTCCAAGACCACTGGGGCAACAACAGGAAGCACAATTTCATTGAGATACCTCTCTCTAGTCAACGTGCCTTTGATGATGACTGTTGTCGTTCGTCCGCCATGCCAAATGCCACCCCACAGCATAACACTTCCACCACCATATCTGTCGTGTTCTTTAATACAGCATGGGCAAAGCGTTCACCTGGAAGACGATGTACTCTGACACGACCGTCATTGAAATCCAGAGTGAATCTCGATTCATCGGTCCACAAGACTTTCTGCCAGTGATGGTCATTCCATGAGCGATGGGCATCACACCAGGCAACTCGTCTTCTGCGGTGCTCAAAACTCAATGGAATTAGGACAGCTGGTCGTCGCGATTGAATTCCAGCTTGTCGCAATCTTCGGTAAGCCGTTCGAACGCTACAGTGAGGCACTCTTCCAGTGTACGACTAGCTTTGGGACTGACACAAATCTATTCCTCTTTGCAGCTAAAATTAGACGTACGTCTGTCCTTCCTGCAGACTTTCTTGATCGACCAGATCCCTTCTTCTTTTTAACATCTCCTTCTGCTTTCCATCGACACCACCACCTCCAAACAACGACTCTCGATAGTTGCAGCTCTTCGGCAACACTCGCACAACTTCTACCACAACGAATCATTCCAATAGCCATACCTCTGGTAAACTGATCGTGTGCCATTTTATTTTACAAAAGCTGAATTTCAGTTCACGTTTATGTTCAATTTGTAAAAGCAATTGTGACAGTTGTATCGATATCAAATGTGAAATTTGACTACCATTGATTTTCTCCATTCTCTAATGTGTTGAATGGTAATACATAGAAATCGAGATATTGCATCATACCTGAGAAAAAAATGAAACAAACTTCAATTCAAGCCAATGATAGTTTGTTTCATTAATTGTGTCAATGAGTATACTTCAGAGTTTATATCATTGTGGTCATAGATATCTGGCATGTGCTAAATTTAGCACATTCAGCATTAGCACAATTTGCGTCAATAGGCTGAAACTGACAATTAAAAACCACATCTGTCCGATCGCTTAGGAGTATATAATTACTGCATGGTATTTCTCTTCATGCAAATATATACAGTATAGTTACTTTTTGAACTATCATTAGGAATCACACTAATACATGTGTATCACCATCTCAAGAGAATCATGGAGTATGGAAAGCGACGAAACAGTCTTTTGGGTGCAGCGCTTTTTCGCATTTGATGCATTGGAACTTGGTCTTATTTTGGCATCTTCCACAAAGCTTTTCCTTTGGAATACTTTGGACAAACGTTCAATTTGGTCATTTTGTTGCCTTGCACAGCAATGTCGCACGTGAGAAGACCGTCTACTCAAAAATGCTTCAGCAACAGCCGTGCAAAATGAATTCAGGTTAATTTCTTTTCTGAAACCGCTGCTGGGAGGACTTTTTCTGTCCTTTTATTGTTCAATGAACTCCAATAGATATTCAGTTATCTCGACAATCGAGGAGAGCTAGCTGAAACATGTCGCACGCCCAATCAGCTTGACCACCAACGCAAACATTACACTAGTTAGAAACTACTCACACATTATTGCTAGTAGGACGTGCTGAAGCAAAAAATCATGTAGAGAGGAAAGTATAAGAGATGGCTGAAGGCGGGAGGACCATATTTAATCAATGATGTGAAAAAAATCAGCTTTCTCTCCCGAGTAATTTAATGCCACAAATAATTACGAATAAAAAATATGTACACAGCCGACGTTTCGGGTCCAGACCCTTTCTCAAGGCAAGGCAGCAATAAAATGACACTGTCTAAACTGGCTCGTTAGATACGCAGTATAGCTCCGGTTGTCTCATGACGTCTGTTCATTTTAGGATGGCACTTATTGATTAATCACGATTCCACCACGCTTGTTTCAACAGGAT
Source organism: Prostheceraeus crozeri (assembly GCA_907163375.1). Lineage (NCBI taxonomy): Eukaryota > Metazoa > Platyhelminthes > Polycladida > Euryleptidae > Prostheceraeus > Prostheceraeus crozeri. The sequence continues at coordinate 66,466 of CAJQUW010013687.1, read as the reverse complement.
CATTTAAGCAGCGAAGAAATTCAACATCAAAATCATCAATCGAACCGTTAACAAGACAGGTCTTACTGTGTTCAGACAAAGCACTTAGATCATTTTTATTACGAATACTGAGACTGTGTTCGTTGTATCTAATGTAGAATGGTCTAGCAGTTTTGCCTATATATTTATCACCACACTTTCTACAAGAGAATTGATATACAACACACGATGTCTCACAGTTATGATTTTGGGATAGCTTGTTGCATATTCTACAATCATTGTGTTTACTTTTTTGCCTTTTTTCTTCAAAACATTACGCAGTTTTTTGTTGCCCGTACTGACGAGACGGACATTCAACCTATGTTTTCTTATTTGGTAATTAATTTTCCGATTAAGACTGTCGCTTATAAACGGTAACTTCAAAATGCTTTTTTTATCATCGTTGATTTTACTAGTTTTATTTTTTTGGGTATTTCTATCAGATACACTCAAATCCTTATTAGTGTATCCATTAAATTTTAAATTTTCTTTACATTTTTTCTCCGATTCCATTTTAATGTTATCAGAGAGCGTTGAACTACATCGATTACGTGTGTCTATAATGTTCTGCTTTACGAAATTAGTTTTGACGGAGCTCGGTAGCCAACTATCTTTTTTCAAAGCATTGCCAGACGATATGTCTTTTACATATTTTTTGTGCATGATTTTCCTATTCTCTAACCAAATACTTAAATCTAAAAAATTCAAATAATGGAGTAAAATTTCAAATAATGCATTCCCATGGGAACGAGATTCATACAAGTGTGATTATGTGCCAAAGTTTCCTTTTGAAAATGTGGATGAATACTTATGCCGCTCTCCAGCTCTCATGGATACCACAGGTAAGCCCCAGTTGTCTCATTGCAATCGTAATTGCAAAGAATACAGCAATGAGACTGATATTTTTCTACCTAGCTACTCAAGTGATCTCATTGCTAAAGGTCCAAATTTTCGCATTCCACCTCTCTTAAATGACAACTTCATGGATGATGTTGAGCTTGCATTAGACAAACTAACTTTTAATCTTCGCTGGCGTAGCCAGATCGATGACAGTGATGATGTGTTTATGTCTAACCCTTCAAATACACACAGTAGCACTGCTAGTATCAATATTCCATTCCATAAAAATAGAATTAAAATGCCAAAAACGATGCCTAACGACGAGGAGTTAAATCTTGCCCTTTTCAAAAAAGAGGTTATTAATGCCGTTAGTCAGGAGGCCGAATTTTGTAAGCAAAGTAAATCATTTAGGAAAATTAACAAACAAATAAAAAATAGTAAGCACTTTTTAAAACAAAACGAATTATCTGTTGTCGCCACAGACAAAAGTAACCGGCTTTGTGTTACCCATGACAATGATATTGTCAATAGAACCGAGAGTATCCTCATGGATGAAGCTATCTATAAACGCATTGATAAAAGTAAGCACAAAAGTATCTCTAGCAAAACAAGCGAACCAATTAGTTAATAACGTCTTAAAAAGCAAAATGAGTAGTTCTAACATGCAGCGTATGTTGGTATCAGGCACTTCACCAGCTTCTTTCTATACATTAATTAAAGATCACAAGGAGAAAACTGATAAAAATTCTTTTCCCCTGAGGCCTATAGCTTCGGTGGTGAATACACCAGGAAACAAAATCGATTGGTTTTGCGGTAGAATATTAAATCAATTGACTAATTACGTACCAGCACATCTATCAAGCTCCTTGCAACTAATGAATGACTTCGAGAAATTAAACTCTAATGACATAGCCGAAAATTCCACATTTATTTCTTTAGATGTTGTGAACCTTCACCCCAGCGTTCCAATTGACAGAGCTATTTGCGTGATTTCTGATTTCGCTAAAAATCATTGGACTGATATTGATAACTTCGGAATTACTCCAGATCAATTCATCAGCATGATCAAATTCGTCTCCTACAACTATGAGATTGAATATAACAATAAAAATTATTTACAAATTAAAGGGTGTCCGATGGGCTCTCATTATGCACCCCCATTTTCGATCATATTCATGGGTTATATAGAAGAAAAGGCAATGTCTATTATAAATTCACGCCTACAGTTAAATAACTGGATTTATAAAAGATACATTGATGACTGCATCATCGGTCCGTTGCAAAGAAACAAAGAATACTGTGACTTCATATTAAAGACATTCAATTCGATTGATGACAACATAAAGTTTACCATTGAAAACCCCGAAGATGGGTTACTGAATTTTTTAGATTTAAGTATTTGGTTAGAGAATAGGAAAATCATGCACAAAAAATATGTAAAAGACATATCGTCTGGCAATGCTTTGAAAAAAGATAGTTGGCTACCGAGCTCCGTCAAAACTAATTTCGTAAAGCAGAACATTATAGACACACGTAATCGATGTAGTTCAACGCTCTCTGATAACATTAAAATGGAATCGGAGAAAAAATGTAAAGAAAATTTAAAATTTAATGGATACACTAATAAGGATTTGAGTGTATCTGATAGAAATACCCAAAAAAATAAAACTAGTAAAATCAACGATGATAAAAAAAGCATTTTGAAGTTACCGTTTATAAGCGACAGTCTTAATCGGAAAATTAATTACCAAATAAGAAAACATAGGTTGAATGTCCGTCTCGTCAGTACGGGCAACAAAAAACTGCGTAATGTTTTGAAGAAAAAAGGCAAAAAAAGTAAACACAATGATTGTAGAATATGCAACAAGCTATCCCAAAATCATAACTGTGAGACATCGTGTGTTGTATATACAACGAACACAGTCTCAGTATTCGTAATAAAAATGATCTAAGTGCTTTGTCTGAACACAGTAAGACCTGTCTTGTTAACGGTTCGATTGATGATTTTGATGTTGAATTTCTTCGCTGCTTAAATGATCCTGTTGAAACAAGCGTGGTGGAATCGTGATTAATCAATAAGTGCCATCCTAAAATGAACAGACGTCATGAGACAACCGGAGCTATACTGCGTATCTAACGAGCCAGTTTAGACAGTGTCATTTTATTGCTGCCTTGCCTTGAGAAAGGGTCTGGACCCGAAACGTCGGCTGTGTACATATTTTTTATTCGTAATTATTTGTGGCATTAAATTACTCGGGAGAGAAAGCTGATTTTTTTCACATCATTGATTAAATAGAGAGGAAAGTTGCATGAAGGATATCCATCGCTTATCCTTTTTTGGTCATGATCTCTATTCCTTCCTTTATCCTTCTGCGATTCCAATTCTTTTCATAACCGGAAGCGGAGAATGGTAACTGAAATTCACTTTCTGATAATCTATACTCTATATACTATATACTATATATACTATATATTCGCTATACTCTATTACAACTGATCGCATGTTTAGCTCACAAACACCCTTCTCGTGTTCCTTTCTTCGTGTGATGGCCTTCCATGGTGCCTCTCCGGTGCACACCAGATCACTGTCACTACACTCTTGTTTGTAGATTACTCCACCTTTCTCCACTCATTCACTTTGGCATTGCTTAGGAGGGATCCTAAACTCCACGCTCTCGTAAATCGAACATCCAATTGCAATCTCTATGCGTTAACATTATCAATCTTCTCACTTAGTCCCGGAAATGATAAATGATTCTCCAAAGTGAAATATCAAAGTGAAGTCATCAATTGATCACCCAATTTTAGCCATACGCATGTTGCGTTCGTTAACAGTAAATAGATGAACAGGTTTTGATTAAGGAGCTCTTTTGGATCATGCTTGTTGATAGGACTGTCAGCTTTCATTTCAAAGTGATATTAATATTGATGTTTCTTTAGTCTAATCATTCATTTATTTTAGTTCACTATTTCATATTCTCTTTTCCTTGTATGTAGGCAGTCAAAGACTAAGCGCACCATCGCGGGGTCCAGCTCGAATGAGTCTGTTGAGTCTGTGAACTAACGCGAAAGATGGGGACTGAGATCTCAAAGTTCGAGTCCTCTGCTCACGACATCGTATTGTCAAGCCTGTCTAGTAGAAGTTAAGCTTCTAATAATATTCTGCGCCTGTAGAGAACGTATATTAATTCCTTGTAGAACTATTTACTTGTAAGTTATTCATTAAGTTGTAGCATTAATTTTTGCTTATTTTTCTTCTGTTTTTATATTTGGAGTACACATGAAAAATTCTCACGACAATGTTTGGCATGATGTCATAACAACTTATTTCCCCCTAATTACTTCTAACACATCATTAGAAGTCAGTCTGCAAGAAAATTCATAAAGTTTACAGTTGCGACAACCCTTTCTCAAGATAGAACCTGAAGGACTAGTTACCATTAGGAATCGACCGTTCTTGGAAATTTTGCTGTGCTCGGGTAGTCAATTTGAAACGCATCCGGACCGAACCCGTGCCTGTTACGTTCTATCATTTAAACATCGGAAATGCTTTGTTAACTACAGGTTCCTTTGACCTTCGTATATTGACCTGACATTTTGGTTGCCTCCTCCATCAATGAATCAAATTACATGTATTGTGAAATAATGATTGCATGTGTATGTTGTATATGCTTATTTTAAATGTATTTTTAATGCAATTTTCAGTGTCACTTGCGAAACCGGCGGTGTTTGCAACACAACATCTCTAGTACCGGAATATAACGCAACTTCAGCTCAATGTGACAATGTTTTGAAATCCTTGCTTTATACAATCACTCACGATGGATCCAATGGAATTGATACTGTAGCTGCTACAGTGGTTCTTGGTTCATTGGCCTCTACAGCGACAAGCTTCACTCAAACAATTGCTGTCGACTTTATTTCTGTAAGTCCATGTCTGTAACTTCGGAACAGGTGTACTTGACAAATAGTCATGTTCACTTGATAATACTTAAGTTAATCGTAAATCAGCTTGAGCATGTCAGCTGTGACTGGTGATCTGCACATCGATCACCTCCAGATGCTCGCTTGATGTTTAAAGAGGTCAGTTTGAACCATTATACAATGTGATGTGTGATGAGGATAATGTGAAATCACGCCTCAGATCCAAACAATTTCTTTAGAACAGAACATTGTTGAGTAATAGTCACGACTAACCTTAAAAATGGTCGTTTTTGGCTACTGCTTCAATTTTAGGCTTCAAGAAGTCCCATTCGACTTAGATCTCGTTTCACGCTCGTTGAACCCATCTTATAAAAGAAATGTTGAGTTTAGAAGGACTTCAAAGAAAAGAACCACCCCTGGAGACTTTAATACAGGGTGGGAATCAGACCCGGGCCTGAGCGAACCGGTCCCGTGACAGCCCGGGAGTGTTGCCTAAAATTCAGACACGGGCCCGGTTCCCACTTTGGTGTAGCTCCACACGATATTTATATAATATATATGTCTTCCTAAATGATAGTACACCTCATGAAATCTTTCTTCCGTTACATGTCAAACACACAGGAACTGATCTATTTGTTATTTTTGTAGAAAAACGGAACTGCTGGATCTCCTCGAAGTGGAAATCCGGGATATATAGTTGACAAACCTGTCCTCGCTGGAAAACTTTCAAGCACGTCTAATGCCATCATCACAAATGGTGCCCCAAGCACTCAATTAACTGTCCCCTCCGGTGGTGCTTGTAGTCTCACTACTTCAAGAACGACGGTTTTATTCGGTGTTTCAATGATCACGTGAGTTAACTTTCCATTCGTGCTCATCAGATTTCTTCTCAAGTAGCTCTCATCTCCTAATTCTTAGATCTACTGAAAGAATGTTTGACTTTTTGAAGTTGTATACTAAACTTAAGATTTAAATGCAGTGGCATTGGAAGACTTTTTCAAGTCGTTCTGTTATTAGTCCGATATTGTGCCGCAATTGAAAGATTTGAGATAATGCTGAACATCTAGACTAGTGGTTTCAATCTTCGTCAGGATGTGCATGCTTCGACCGGTTTCAAATGGATGACAATCAGATACGCTAGCATTTCCTATCTTCGTCAGGATGTGCATGCTTCTACCGGTTTCAAATCGATGACAATCAGATAGGCTGATAGTTTCAATCTTCGTCAGGATGTGCATACTTCTACCGATTTCAAATGAATGACAATCAGATGCGCTGGTAGTTTCAATCTTCGTCAGGATGTGCATACTTCGACCGGTTTCAAATGGATGACAATCAGATGCGCTGGTAGTTTCAATCTTCGTCAGGATGTGCATACTTCTACCGGTTTCAAATAGGTGACAATCAGATGCGCTGGTAGTTTCAATCTTCGTCAGGATGTGCATGCTTCGACCGGTTTCAAATAGGTGACAATCAGATACGCTGGTAGTTTCAATCTTCGTCAGGATGTGCATACTTCGACCGGTTTCAAATGGATGACAATCAGATACGCTGGTAGTTTCAATCTTCGTCAGGATGTGCATGCTTCGACCGGTTTCAAATGGATGACAATCAGATGCGCTGGTAGTTTCAATCTTCGTCAGGATGTGCATGCTTCTACCGGTTTCAAGTAGGTGACAATCAGATACGCTGGTAGTTTCAATCTTCGTCAGGATGTACATGCTTCGACCAGTTTCAAATGGATGACAATAAGATAGGCTAGTAGTTTTAATCTTCATCAGGATGTGCATGCTTCGACCGGTTTCAAATGGATGACAATCAGATGCGCTGGTAGTTTCAATCTTCGTCAGGATGTGCATGCTTCGACCAGTTTCAAGTAGGTGACAATCAGATAGGCAATCCTTTTTTCAGATTCAGTTTTAGTTATCATGTCTTTAGAAAGAGTACACATTTCTCCATAGTCGGTCTTAGATTGTATTACCGTTATTTTAAACACGCGTAATAATCTATTGATATTTAGTAATGATGGTAATTGTAAAATAAGGTAATAGCAACTGAGAGCCAGAGTGATAACTACAGTTGGCGAGTCCTAGGATTTCTATGTCACTTCATTAGTATGTATTATAAAGCGCATAATTCAAAGTTAATCTCATATATTCAATATTTCCATAACAGGATCCGGGTGCTTGAAAATTATTTGCAATCCCTGGTCAGGTGTATTCTTCACCATCAATGGGATGAGCTGTTCCCGCTGACACACTATCATGCTGATGATAAATTAAATGATAATAAATGAAAAAATCGCCACTGACTTTCCGCGAAATAAAAAGCCTTTGAGTTGCCCAACTGAAATATTCATGCAATGGTTATACAGATTATTGAATTTCAAAAAAAATTAGAACTGTAATCTAGGAATGAACTATGCACATGTTACAAGAGATTTTTTGGAACTATAGAAATGACCATAAAGAGAACAGAAATCATAGCAAGTAATGGATGTAGAACAAGAGTTAATAGAAATATAAAATTACACATATTGGTGTAAAAAATTACTTAAAGAACCATTATAAAAAGTTCCTATATTACAAAAGGCAGAAGAGATTCACCTGAGCATCCGTTAATTAAATTAGATTCTTGTCTGATTAAAACGGATTCCATTGACTTTCGTTTAGCGTTGTTTCTTTCAGTAACAAGTATGGTCCACTTTATCGATGATTTTGAATTGTTGTGGATATGCTGTACATGTTGATAAAATGCAGATGAATAGTTATTAGTATGTTCATTTATACGAGATCTTATTGTTTTTGAAGTTTCGCCGATATGAAATTTATTGCAAATGGTTTTTACAAACAATATTAACAATAACATTCACACTATCATGTTTATGTTGCTACTTACGAACTTCAACACAATAGATTTCATGTTATTCATTCGAAGTGCTTCCTAACTTCAAAGCTTTTAAGCGAAATCGCTCACAACGAAACAGGAAAATCATTATAGATTGAAAAAATGTCACATTCAAGTTGAATTTATAGGCTACTAAGTCATAAATATATGTTGCCTATTGTAGTTCATTGATATTGATGCGTTTAGTAAAACAATGTGTTGATTTCATTATTTGACATGAAAATCACGTTTGATTTCAGCGGATGTACGATTACAATCACAAAAAACATCACGTCCCAATGTGCCACCCTAGAAACTCAAATCCTTCAATTTCTTGAAGGGACTTCATTCCCTACAAGAATTGCAACTTTTGGAAATTCGCTTACCACAAATGTAAGTGATTGATTAATTATGTCTCAATGTATAACATCGTCAAGGTATAATGCTAACAACTATAATAAGCGTCTATGTTTTTTTTTCTTATTGAAATCTTGCTGCGTGTTTTACGATTAGACTTGTCAAATAGCTTGTCACAAAAGAGGTATGATCACGAAAAATGCACTGCATAGTGGATATGTGTAGAATATCAGCATATTTTCGTGAAGAGCGGATGGAATTATCATTTACCAAGTGGAGTCTTATAGTAAGTAATAACGAGTCATTTTTAACCTTTGCGACATAATAATAGGAGTGGCAGCATTGGGACTGTCATTATCGGTTAGAAAATGGATAGGTTAGTTGATAACCACGTTCCTGCACATTTCTGTCACCAAAATTCTCTTTACGAGCAATTAGCTAGTCTTTATTTAATAGTCTTTTGTAAGTAGCCTACCAAAATCCAATAAAAAATAATTGATGAAAATTCAAAGTTTGTCAACTCTATGTAACACTAGACTCACAGGATTAGATTTTTAAGCGTGTCACTTTGCTAGAAGTACAAACTGATTCAAAACGATAACACATGCACGAATTTACTAAATGGGCAAGAAGAAAGCTTTGTAGGGATAGGGAAAATAGTCGTGCGTCGCTTGCGGATTGCTGTGAATTCCTTCAAATTGCTTCGATCACCGCCATTCCTTCAGATCGAAGAATTCATATCAGAGCGCAAAAGTTTTCTCGATAATGTTGGGCTCTCCGATCATTATTAAAACAATTAGCAGGCGCACGAAAAAATGTTCACAAACTTCTCTGTAGAACTTGACATCGTCTGTGTCTCTTTGCTGTGTAATCTATTAAAGGTGTACTCCGGTCAATTTTCTAAGTTGGTCCGTATCGATACTACAGCATCAGCTAATTTGGTTTAACGCCGTCGATTTGCAACTCGAGGCGTACTTCTCTCGCTGCGTGTCGAATAATTCTCGGTGATGACGTCAGTTGTGATAAGATGACAATAATGGAAGGCAGCCATACACAGCGCTGGCTGCAGCACTGAGGTCTTAGTCGTCTCAGTAAAGTCGCTCTTGCTCTGAACATGTTTCCGATAGCGACAGGACATTAACCAGGAAGTACGATTTGTTCAAAAAAGGGCTTTGTAAAGCAAAACAACCACAGTATTTCTTATTAGATGGATATTTTCCGATGTTGAACCAGGAACAAAAAGGACTGGCCACAGAATTAGATTCATCTGCGCGCGCTTCGGTTTCCTAGAAAGGAAAAATTGTATGTAACCTTAATATCGAAATGGCACATCACATCACACAACTTGCTCCTTCTCGAATGGATAATTCGTTTATCGCTTGCTATTGGAAATGGCAAACAATAAGCTGTCAGCAGAGGACACCAGAGCCAGTGAGATATGCGTGCGTGCTGTGATATCACTTCGCACACACCAAAACACACATCGATGTGTGGCTTCGATTCAATGTATTCACTATACAGTGAGCAATGCTGAGGAGAGGATGGTGAAATCATCAAGTGAACTAATTTTCGTGCGCCTGCTACTTTTTCTAATAATGATGGGAAGGGCCAACATTATGGAGAAAACTTGTGGGCAATGATCTGAATTCTTCGAATCTGAAGGAATTTTGGCAATCGAAGCACTTTGCTGGAACTCACATTAATCCGCAAGCGGCGCACGACTTTTTTCCTATCTCTGTAAGGTATCAGGAATTCCTTTTTGCCCACTTATTAGGTTCCTCGATGTGCCGTCCATTTCGTATTAATCGCACTTCTAGAAAACCGAAGCAGATAAACAAAATATTTAATTCTGTGGGACTGGCTGTAAAGCTTCCACTGAGAAAATCTCGATATGTTGCTTACAGCTAGCGCAGTAAATTTTGTCACGAGGCCTAATTTGGCTCTACTAACCGCTCTTTCTATTTGCATTTTCATGAGCATTATTATTAATTTGCTTATTAAGAGAAGATGTACCATTTCTTAATGCATTATCAATGATCACCTTGATTCTCGTTTATCCAGTGATTTCTTTGACTGTCAGACTGACCCTGTTTGTTCTCGGATTTCTGAAGCTAAGCTTATTGACCTTTACAAACCTGCTATGAACCGCTGATGAACGGTAATTATCGCTCATTTGTATACATGCTAGGCCTATGCAAGCATTGGTTGTCAATATGCTTGACTCACCTTAGTCCCATGAGTCTGTGTCTGCGACACGCAGCGTCGGACAGCTTGTGATCTTTGACTAATACTTCTTCTTGCATTTCGCCAAATATTTTCCAGGTGAGATAATTCAATCAATTTCTGATGATGGCCAATGGAAGCTTTTCGTGTGCGGCAATAAAGCTAATCCTTTCGTAGGCAACGTGATATCGATAACTTTATCAAAGGTCTGCATAAAAGGGTTTGTAAATGTACAGCATGTTTCTACATAGTTGATGGGGGATCGCTTTCGAGCATCTGATCAAAATTCACCTTCACGAGCAAACTAAAATGAACTCACTGTATGATGTGCATCATTAAATTATGCTCTCTACATGTCAACACCTACGTATGAGAAGGACTATAATTTACATAAAAGTCACCTTCATTCGTGCTGTCTATGTTTTGATTCACATAGAACTGCCTTCCCATTGGCCTTCACTGTACTTCCTCGTGTCTTATTCATTCACCTCACGCTACTCCTGCAGACAGTGCGTCATCACGATCATTAGACAAGCGGATATCTCGAGAAAGAAATCGTTGCGAAGTGCCGGATACAAACAGAAGTGACCATAAATTTATACAGGTCGCAGGTCGTCTCTTCTTCTGTTTGACTAGACAGGAAGCATTGGAACATGTAGTCTTAATGAAATGACACAATCTGCTGACATAATATCATAATGATCGAACAATGAGTAAGTTCCTGCATGTGCCATCGTTTTGAATCAGTTTGTACTTCCAGCAAAGTGATGCGCTTAAGCAATCTAATTCTGTGAAATTGACAGCTGGTGCGTAAACTTGCTGTTAAGACAATAAAGTCAGAAACGAATTTTGCCCGGAGTATACCTTTAACAGTCACTGAAGCTTCGCACAATTTGACGTGCTTACAGTTGAACTGGCTGCTCATTGTTCGATTGCTATGATATTATGTCAGCAGACTGTGCCATTTGATGTGCATTACATGTTCCAATGCTTCCTTTCTAGTCAAACAGAAGAAGAGACCACCTGTCTAATTCTGTGACTAGACTAACATCACAACGATTTGCATGGAAAATTCAGGATGTTTTATTTGGTGTACGTTATTATCATAAACAATTTTTAACAAAATTTTAACCAAAACGGTACTTTTGGTATATCGGAAACGTCGATTTCAGATGAATTTAAGAAAATTTATCTGTTGATTAATCGGTAATCGGCCGATTAGCAAAATCACGAATCAGTAGACCCCTTTTACAACGACATCTGACAATCTTTCAATGTCTTCTATGCCCAATGACTTCTCTTTTCAGCCGGAGGATTGGCTTCCCATTTCAACGACTGGACGCACTTTGACAGGCTCTCCTACCAATTTCCCAGGCGGCTGCAGTCAAATTGTTATAGGAGCTGAACTGACAATAATCACATCGAGAGTTGGATCTGTTACCAATCCTCAGAATCGAATACTGGGAGCTGCAATGAAATATGTTCGCGGGGATATCAAATTCACGGTAATATTTCATACGTCAATTTATGGTACTTGCAGAGTGTTCATTGGTCCTTAAAGTCCACGAAGGTTTTAAGATGATATAATTTCTTATCTTGTGTAATTTACGACGTAAGAAAAGTGCCGTAACGATTCCCAGACATTCTTCGCTAGCCAGCAGCAAGTGATACATGTATACTGAGTGCAATTATAGACCCATGACACTAAAGTGATTTAAAAAGTCCTTGAATTTCGCTTGCGCGTGGAAACCCGTCCTCATGTGTGTGTAATAGTAAACTGCATGTCGGCCACCGCGCCGCCTTTTTGGACCGCCTGTTGCTGGCGGCTTGCGGACTCAGAGTAGATTGGAGCTGACGAACTTGTTTTCAAGACTATCTCAACCATGTTATCGCGTTGCTCTACGATCATGCTTCACTGTTTTTCAGAGAATTATAGGTTAATTAAATTCTGCTTACATTATAATTACATGGCTTTGTGTGTGTGCATTGTATGCAGAGTTCATTAGTAAGGAGGAAACTTTTTAATAGTAAAATAATATATTTTATGGAAAAGTCATGTCAACAAAACAAATGCCCTAAAAACAAACAAATGATCTATATAAAATCCGAAGAACATGCCTGTCAATTTACACTCGTAAAACGTCGTCCTCTCCCTTATCAGTGCAACGTAGTATACAAATTTCAATGTGGTTGCGGAACAGCTTGCCTGGGGAAGTCTTCGTGTGCGTGTGAAAGAGCATATTCCGAAGTAGGTGTCTGTCGGTTCAACACGACCTCGTTCAAGCAAGAAACCAGCGTCTCACCGCAGTGATTACAGCATCAGAGACTTTACCTCCATCAAAAAGTGTATTTCACCGTACGAACTGACCGCTGCTAAGGTCAGTTCACATTTATCTGTACTTTTATACAAAAGCAGATAACTTTTATACAGAAACTTTGGTTGCCGACCTGTTGGACGTCCAAAGAAATCATAGAGCGATAACATGAAAGAGGACCTTCGAGCGCTCGGGCTCCGTGTGAAAGATGTAGACGACCGAGCGAAGTCTAGTTAGCTATAGGTCTAGTATGCAATATAGTATAATCGATTTATCGCACTTCAATACTCGCGAGATTTTCTTGACTACCCAGGAAAATAAGATGTATATGAATGTATATGAAAACACGGTTTCCAATTGAGAAAAATGCAAATTTAATTACATCACGACAGTGTCAAGTGTCATGTCGCTTGCTATTTCAGGGCAAATAATCCCTGCTCTTATTCTGTACTGGAGCTCTTGGTGTTTAAGCATAGAGAATTGTCGCATACTGTCCGGTACATTTCGAAGTTCCTCAGCCAGTAGTTCAACGTACTTTGCACTTTCGTCCTTGTTATGAAGTTTTAGCAGGTAAGTAACAACGGGAATTGACGTTGTACCGAGTGGTCAAACAAAGAGACGAAAGACTCATCGTGCGATCTGTACCGCAGAAGTAGGAAGTGATCGGAAGTGATCCACTTGAGTGGATAGACAGCTGCCAGATGAATTATCCCTATCTGACCAACGACCGCATCTAGTATTGATCGACTCGATAGGGAAGAGAATAATTATGGTCGACCTAACTGTTCCCTGGGAAGAGAGCGTTAGGGATGCCCATGAAGAGAAAACTGCGAAATATAAGGAACTGTCCGAAGGGATTCAGAAGCAAGGGTGGAAATATGAGCTCATGCCTTTTGAGAGTGGGATGCCGCTATTCCATCGGTGAGGAAATTTCTTGTTAAAGCGAGTGCTTGAGTCTAAACACCACCATGAAGAAGTTGAGTGCAAAAGTGGAAGAAGGTAGGACCTGGGCGCAACGAGCTGCTGCGGACCGACTATCTTGACTGATACTGAACTGAGTGGGTCGAAATCTCAGTGACGGCTGGCGCCAATGTGTCAGGTCGTTTTGGGTGCAGCATTTTCTGCTTCACATAATTCAACAATTTCGTTTATCATTCTTTTTAGAGCAGATTTCCAACACTCAGTAACTGATTACTACTGAGTTGATTACTCAGTACTCAGTTACTCATAAAGTCATGTATTTTATCTTTAGCTACTTTCGAAATTATCTGTTATTTTGTCACGATTTCATTTAAGTTCATTTTCAATTGTCAACGCATTATATGGTTTCTTGACACACCTTGCGAATTTTCTCCGAGTTTTGCGCCAAGAATTGTATATACCAATTCATGTGATCAGCATGTAAGATTAAGCTTAGATTATTGCCCATTTCTATACATATAAAAAGAATTCTGTGGTTATGTACATCAAAATATATTGTTTCAACTAATTTTCTGCAATAGCTACCTTCTTAATACATCGGTATGATGGTCTACATTATTTCATTGTGGTTCAAATTTTACCTAAAATGAAATGATGAATTTACCTTTAACGTCTAAAGGGTGTTTATTAAAATAAAAGCATGGAATTAGCTTTGAACATAAAAAAAGGATTGTAGAATTAAGGAGGGCATTATCGAGAAATGAGCGAGCGAGCGGCATTTTTCGATGAGTTTGAGCGGTGAGCGAGCGAAAGCGGAATTTCGATCCGCTCAAAAACACTGATGTCCTTATAATCTGGTGATTGGGTGTGATATAACAGTTTGCGAGACTCAACTTCGATTATGAGCAATTCATCGAATTGAAGCTGCTGTTGTTTCTTCATCATCTTGCTTCTAGTGCGTGGTTTAAACTAGACCATGCGTTAGTCTATGCACGCTTCACAGCGGCGTCGATGTCCACTAATCTCAGCCAATTAACGCTGGCTACAAACCTTGTGTTCTGTAAAAGTTGAACATCGACCAACTTGTCTGTATTCAAAATCTTTGTCCTGTACTCACAGAATGAAGATGACTCACCGCCGCAAGCCCTTTCTGTTTCACAGAATAGGTGCTCTGTAAAAACAACGGAATCCGTATTACGGAGCGATGTGAAAAGGCCTTAAGGGAGTGACCATTAAGTGGTATAACCTAAACTTGTGCATACAAAAAGATCGAATATTTCTACTATTCTGTAATTCACGATTCTTCTTCGTGCGCAGCTGCTCTTTTTCATTTTTCTTTCTCCTTTATTTTAATGTTTTTAAAAATGGCTTCCATTTGATTAAAGTATTACATCATTGCAGTATTATGTTCTTCTATTACTTTTTTCATTTTATGCTTACAGTTGTCACATCACATCTGGACTGACTCACATAATTGACCAAACAGTGGGCTAAATGAAGTTTGCGTTAAGACATCTCATGTTGTCCTATCTCCTAGCGATATATATGCTATGCTATCGACCTCAAAGAGCACAGGACGCCGAAGGCCGTTGCAGTTTACTTTAAATATACTTAACCACTTCGAGACTTAACCTTATCTTTCTCGGGAGATAGGACACCATGAATTGTCTAAATGGCAAATTGACTGATTTTCATGGCATTATTTTACTTTTATTTATTTAAGTCAAAGTAAAATCAACCCAGTTGACTTTCACCTGATAATTTCAAGGCTGACCCAAGAAGTGTCAACTTATTGAAAAGACGTTGAAAAGACCAAGTGAAAGTTAACTCAGTTGGTTTTACTTTGACTTTAACTTGAACATTACTTTTATTGTTTGCTTATTGTATTTTTTTGATAATGTGCCACAAGTGTAAATGATTAATGCTATACGCGCGTGTCATGTGTCAAGTGATCGATCTGCCATTCATATTTGTGCACATTTATATACAGTGATTGAACCTATATCCAACGCTAAGTGTAGCTTGTTCTATGTCAGCTCTCGATAAAGAACGGGCGAAGCGCCGGCTGAAGAATGAATCTTTGCTTCTTACAATGCTTCTATTTTAGTACTGTTTGATTCAAACCACCCAAAACTGTTAGACTTATTTCTGATGCCATGTAGTGTTTCATTATCTCAGCGATCACTTGATAATAGAACAGTTTCACGTCCAATCATGTGACGTGTGAAGATGAAGCAACTAAAAAAATTTTAGGGAAAGCCAAGTTTCTGGTGGTGGGTCTGAAATAACTTCTATTTTTTAGTAGAAGTTATTTCAGACCTAGGCCTACCACCAGAAATTTGGCTTTCCCAAAAAATTTTTTTAATATCTTATCAAATGTCGAGCCAAGGCATTCAATGTCAATCAAATTTTATTATCTGCAACCGTGAGATGAACTCAAATTATGCTTGCAATCTCATCATTATAAATGTTCAATAATGATTTATTGCTTGGTTCTTCTCTTAAAATGGGTCACTGATGCATGATGAAATGGGACTCTCATAACTTGATGGTTCCCTTGACCAGCGTCGTTAAAGAGAGATTGAGCATAATCGAGTTGATGAACTATTCACAAAGTCACAGAGTTCTTCTCTTTCCTGTCTGGAATTGATAGTCTTTGATCGTCAATACTTCTATATTCTGAGAGTTCTGATATTTGGCCTTTCCCAATTTGATCGCAAATGTTTTTTTGTTCTTAGATAAAGAGGCCGTAATTCAGTAGGTGCCGTATTTTCTGTTCAATCATTGGGCTTATGGTGTTTGGCTGATTGTATATAGAAACGTTTTCTCCCAACCGTTAGACATTAGTGGTTGTCTTAAGAATGCAGGCTCATCGAGATGATATATCTCCTCTGATAGTGATTCCTCTTTTTCAACAGTATAGAAAGTGAATACTGAGGGTGCCCATCATTGACCTTGAAGATGTCAAGAAAGGCATTCAGATTCGATTGTCTGTCGGATCCACAGAATTAGATTGTTTAATCGTGTCACCTTGCTAGAAGTGCAAACTGATTCAAACATATGGCACATGCAGGAACTTAAGAAGTGGGCAAAAAGAAATTTTTAATACCTTACAGAGATAAGAAAAATAGTCGTGCGTCGCTTGCGGATTGCTCTGAATTCCTTCAAAATGCTCCGATCGCCACGATTCCTTCAGATTCGAAGAAGTCAGATCATTGCGCAAAAGTTTTCTCGATAATGTTGGGCCCTCCGATCTTTGTTAAAAAAAGTTAGCAGGCGCATGAAAAAACGTTCACAAACTTCTCTGTAGAACTTGACATCGTCTGTGTCTCTTTGCTGTGTGATGCGGTTGATAACAGTCACTGAAACTTTGCACAATTTGGCGTGTTTAATGTTGAACTGGCTGCTCATTGTTCGATTGCTATGGTATTTATTCAGGAGATTGTGCCATTTCAATAACGTTACATGTTCCAATGCTTCCCTTCTAGTCAAACAGAAGAAGAGACAACCTGTCTAATTCTGTGGATGCCAGAATGAAGTAATATCTTCTTTGTACCTGCAAAAGGCGTTTTTCACTTTATTTGAAATGACCAGGAGAAGAGGTATGGCCAAACAACTGAACTGCTTGTTTCTTTGTGCCAAAATTCACAATGATGTATGCCCAAGTTAGATAAATATTGAGCTTCAACTGTGAAATGATTAAGATTTCCTTTCATGAAGATTATCCCACAGTTGAACACAAATAGATGATCCCATTATAACTGAATTGAACACAATTAACTGTCTCTATTTGAACCAAATTCTGCCATGACTATTAAAAATCTGCGTCCCATTCATGCTACTTTTCATTCATTTACCCGATGGACATCAAAATGGGTGATCATGAAAGGATTATTTTGAGCACAAAATCATATTTTAAGTTACTTAGTGTCTCAAGGGTCTATTTGCAAAAGGCTGAAACCTCACAATACTATTTAGTTAATGGGATGAACCAGACGAACCATACACGAATGCCTCCTGTCTTTTTTTTCTTCATTGGATTCATTTCTGTTGATTCTAAATGTCCTTAGTGGGCAGCAGTCTTAGAAATTTGACACTAATAATATAAGGAAGTAGCTCTCTGGCATGCTTATTGAAAACAGCACTGCATTGTTGACATTTGTTTTCATGACAACAGTGCCGAAACGATGGCGACTTCCACCGGTTGACAATGATAAAGCCTTCCTCTATAACCACACTCTATATACAGTGTCGTGCAGAAGTATTGCACCAAGTAAATTTTTGTCCCATGTTTTTGATTTTCAAATAAAGGTGTACAGTTCAATGTAAGGCACCAATTGAATGTTTCTATAATATCTTTGCACTTTGTTTCATCACATTATTCAGTAAAATATAAATGTAGGTTGATGAGCACAATATTTGACATTTTGCTTTTAAAAAAACTTGAAAATGAAAACTCTCATCGTTCCATGGCCACGCTCGTTCTCTTAGTGAAATACAACGAGAAAGTGATCTAGGTTACAGCATCTCCAAACATGAAGCTATGATAATGAATAAAACTCGATCACAACCAATGCAGCTACAAGCTTTGATATGTAGATATTAGGGTAAAACTGATTCATAGATAGTACTAACGAGGATAAACAGTAATAACAGTGAAATTCCTAAATCATAAAAGATCAATAAATAAAATGAACTGTAGAGCTTCACAAAATCAAAGAAGTTTAAGAATAAATAAACGTTCTTTCTGCAAGCACAGAGTCGGTTTCAAGTGGCGAATGATCACACTTTCAAGTATGGCAAGAGTTAAGCTCAATGTATGAACCCGAATTCATGCACTGGCTGAGAGATCCCCGTTCCTTGGTAACCAAAACAACCACACACCATTAACCGCTGCATGTTTCAGGGGTCGAACTGTGTATTGAGGCTCATTCGGACTACTTCACAAAGACCTAAAAAACTTCTACGAGCTGTGAAAAATTTCAAATGTGCTCTCATTACCAAAAAGGACCAACTTCCTATCTTCTGAAGACCAATTGTGGTAAACGTGTCTCTTTTTCCTCATAGCGACTGTCAGCAAAGGTCTCTTTGATGGCTCATGCGCTAGAACGGAAGAGGAAGATCGTAGACAACGCTTGATAGAATCGATGGAAGTTTAATGGTTTTCTCACGATTTATAAATTAGTACTCACTTTAATTTTAGTAAGATATCTCACTTATTTCATTCATCAGCATGAATATCTGCAGTGTGTTGTTGCACTTATTAGTGTTTCTGGACTGATGTGCACCATCCCTCGACATCTCAGCTGATTGATTAGATTATTTAAGAGACGTAAAGCAGCTATGCAGTAAATTATTGAAAAAAGCTTGCTTGCAGCAATACTTTTGCACGACACTGTACATAACCCTCGCCCCACTGGGGTGTTTTGACAAACGCGCCCTGCTAGGGGAGAGTGCTCAGCGCCTTCCCCCTTCCAAATTCAAAAAAATGCATCAAATGAAAGCTCTAATCATGCCGAGTAGGAATATTATCATTGTTTTGATATTCAAGGTCACTGTGGAGGTCAGACGTCAAGAAGAAGATTTTTTCACTGTGGTTAATATTTATCACTGTGGCCCTATCTTAGGACCCTTTCAAATTTTAAATTTTGAATTCAAAATGTCGAAGGGAGTTATCATTTTCTGTTCAAATTGACACGAGAACGCTTTCTTTAATAAGTTCGAATGGTTTTAATATTAGTAAGGACACCTGAAAATATTCAAAGCGAAAATAGTACAAAATTTGACAAATCTGTCCTCCCCAGTGGGGCGAAGGATATGCCACAGAAATAAATTGACTAGAATGGAAATTGACCCAAGGTCGCGGCACACGGGAACTAAGTTAGGCGTGAATGAACAATGAGAAGCTTAGAATTTCACGTGACTGATTCTAACCCCATAACACATCCGTTGGCGTGTTTCTAAGTGAAAATGCCTGCGACTTATGTGCCACTATTGTTTATTGCATGAAGATTAATTTCCTTTCTAGATCTTTTATTGTTGTCAATTTCTGTGATACAAGCATTCCAATAAGATCCAATAAGATTTCGCCTTATGCCACGAACCTGCTATTTTTACATGTTTCATAAATTTTATTCTTTACTTTTAGCGATGATTAAAATTTCATTAATACGATTCCGAAACCCCTGGCAAATGCTCAGTGTGCGGTGTAAATAAGATGCGATATAAGTAAGATGAGAGTGGTCTCCGTGGCACAGTGGTTAAGTGCTTGGCCTAGCGATCTTTCGGTCCAAAGGTCGAACCCCGAAAGTGTCATTGGAAGTCGGCAGGAAGGGCATCCGGACTTGAAGTACCACAACGCTCCAGAAACGTCTGACTGTGTCAGCACCGTCCAAGCCCCTAGTTTGGGGGAGCACTGACGTTAATGCTTCATTTTTTTGAAAGTAAGATGAGAACAGCCATTGCCAGCATCGCTTATATAAACAATAAGATGCTCCATTGACCAGAACCAAAACCGAAATGAACCGACTTACGATCCCAGTCATTTTCAAAAATAATTTTGAAGAGGTGTAGAGCATTATAGCACTGCAATCTATGAAGAGCACTTTCTGAGTTTTGATATATTTTGTATTTTTTCCAGTGTTTCGATCCAGCGTGTTCAGCTACTCAGGAAACGGTGCCAATATCGATGTCTGTCTCTTTCATTGATACGTCAAAGACAGGTGGACCTCAAGCAAGCACTGATCCGTTGGTGTTAACACAATTCAAAAGTGACTTTTTATATGCCTTCAGAGTGGAAGATTTGTCAAAATTGTAGAAAGCTGTCTGATTACGATGTTAATATAGGAGAAAGTGTTAATTTATCATATACCAATGCATATCGGTGCACATTCTTCATCGTCCGAACTGAATCTGTAGTCGCCATTAGCTCAATTCGAGTTGAAATTCAGCTCTAATCAAATCATTCCTCTGAATGGTTGCAAAATGTATATCAATAAATGAGGCGAGACGCCTCTCTGTCATGTGGTCGAGTTCCCTATTACTCTACTCTCATTTTTGGGAGTGAGAGTTTAACAAAGATAATGAGGGTACAATTCGATGCCTCAAGTTTGACCCGACCTATTTTTGAACTCAGATCTTCCACATGCAGAGAGAACACACTTTCACAAGGCCGGTTTGTAGATTAATTCATAGAATCAGAATTTAGTCGCATTTGATAAAGTCTCCTCTGCTGGTTATCCGAAGAAAATTAACCAAAGAAGGCGAAACTGCACGACTTTATAGGAAGTCGGTAAGAGAACATCTCGAGAAAAATGTTGACAATAATTTATATTATTTTACACTTTATCGCAGTACCGCAAGTTGGTGAGTAGCGAAGTCAAAGCTTGATTTGAACCTTGTACATTGTGAGCATTGTGATTGCAGGATCAGATTCAGAAATTGGAGGAATGTGTTGAATAAGTCTTGAGCTTACACAAATCTAGTATTTTTTGTCTATTTTTATATTGACTTTGTATGTTCGATTTTTTAGTGTTATCGCAATAAACAATATTTATAAGAGAAGTTTGCTCTTATGATACAATTCTTAATTTCTAAGTTTTTTTAGATGTCGGAATGATTTTCTGTATGTCAATCAACAAATAGTTTAATCCATATTGAATATATGTTACCATTGTTAAAACTACTATGCCACCTGCTGTAGGAAAATGCAAGATTGGATGACTGTCCAAATGCAAATACGCTTGTATGTCTGTAACCTCGACTAATGCGCGAAATACTTTTAAAAAAATATTAGATATTATGAAACTGTTATTATGAGACTATATAATACTTCTCGGGTACCGTAATTAATAATTGAATGTGTGCACAACAGAAAGTGATGCTCAAGTGTTTGTGCATCTGCTTCTGAATGCATTTGATGCAATCAATAAATCATTGCCGTAATTCTAAAAATATCAACCTGCTTCTTGTCCACGCAATTTTGACCAGAGACATTGTTGTAATTTGCATGCTGACTTCATGTGTTGATGAAAGCGACAAACTTTCCCTAATTCCTAGATCTGCGACGGGGTCATCACTTTGATATTTGCTATAATCCATTGCATAATTAAAACTTTAAAAATGGTTTAAATAGTCTACACAACAAGTAAAAACCAATTACGATTGACCAAGTAATGCATGGACAAAATGTGGGCCTACACAAGAGTGGCATACTGAGAAATCCATGGTTCAAATTAAGTTGTGGACAATTTACTTCTGGATAAGCCGATGAAATCAACTTCCTGTAGCTAAGAGCGATATTTTTGTGGGATGCTATTATCGAAGTTCATGTTGAGACCAAGTGAATAAATTCAGTATCGATAATCAATTAATTATGAGCTTACGATTACTCTTGATTAGATAAATGAAACAAAACATAAAAGAATTCTTTCAGGTCGCGCAACGATTTAAGAATCGGAAGGAGCGCAATTTTTAATCTCTACTCTGCTTTCCAGAAGATTGGCGAGTGCACATGTCCATTCTCTGAAACTAATTTTTACTTGTCTAATTCTAGTTTATGCATGAATATAAATACAGTGCTAAATTTGCGTTCAAATTGGTACAACTAATTATACGTGTGCATTGTGCAAAATGTGATGCGGAGTCCTATCATTTTGACAGGACTCCGACTCCGGGTGGCAAGTGTATATAGCCTAGTTTTTTTTAAAAAAAACTGGTATCATAGATCATTATATGCTTACTTGAATCTATTTTTTAGAGATCATTGCTGTATCAAATACCGGTATCAATTGTTTCCGATGAAAGTTTATCAAATGTCGCTTTAAGTTGGATGCATGCGACTGGGTTCCTCCCATCTCGCTGATGCGTGCTGCACACGGTTTTTCTCCAGTCTCTACCAGGCTGGAAAATCCACCATCCTTCTTCAAAAAGTATGAGTACACTTTCGATTTTAAAATGCGCTTTGGAGGAGCCATCACACACGATTAACATTTGGGTAAGAGGTAATGTTCTCAAACAAACTAGTATTTCATTTTTGTCTCTGATGTGACCTTTGACGCGTAAGTGTGATCGAGGCTAGGAAGGCTTGTCTTCTCTATTAAATCACCGAGTGAAAAGACAATCCTTTTTTCACTATCACGGTTCATTCCCTCAATTATTTCAAGCTTTGCATGCAGTGCTGTCTCTGTACTTTTGTTTGAGAAAGTTGACATCAAGACCTTAGTGACAGCTATGCAGGAGGACAAATAATTTGTTTCTATTGTATTTCGGGTCTAGTTATAGTCCGGAGTCCCATCATTTGATAGGACTCCGCATCCGTGGTTCCTACGCAGCTGCGACTGTTGATGATTCCTGAAAAGATTACATAGCAGCTATACAAGGTATGTTCCTATTTTTCAAGGGAGGATGCAACTCAATATTTAGTTATTCTATTTACAATGCTTTTCTGATCGTTTCCTCATCATTGTTGGACCCATGGTTGCACCGGTTGCACCATATTATATCATCAAGTCGGTTTGACAGCAACCACTATTATTTAAACTACTATTTGAAAAAAAGATGAAAAACATGTTTAAAACATAGGAAAAATATGTTAAAAACACGAAAAGGACATCTCTCTTTTGAAAATGGTAACATGACTTTTTTTCAATCATGCAGTCCTCTGCAATACAATTATGAGCAAATAATTCAGTTTAAATAGAACTAAAATTTGCTTTTCTTTCATGAATGCACATTCAGAATTATTTTGTAAATTCATCTGCAATGTTTATCAGAGGAATTTCATATTGATGACATTAAAAGATTACATTAAATGGTTTGGATAAAAAATCTAGCTTTAATGATGAAAAGTTCCTCAGACATACACTTCAGGAAGGAAATAGTCGACGAGAAATGCCGTGTAATGGATGTCTGAAAAACTCATGCAGTATCATGCATGTGCACGTAGTCTTGCATGCTTACTGGATGGTAGTTGCAGAAGCACTCCATACACAATGAATTCAAGCAATTGCTAATCAATCATTAGCTGTCATCATCACGCTCATATCTTTATTCTGAGAAAATTGTTAGCGCCTCCTCTTAGCATGATCTGATGAGTCGACTTGAAAAATTGCAGAAACTATCATGGACTCAACATCATCCTAAAACTAAAAGACGTATTGAAGCCACTCACAGCAAGAAGACTCAAGCACAGTCCACTTACATCAATTTATTCATCGTTCATGTCAAGATGTAAGCCTACTTGACAAAAAATAATAATTTACATCTCAGAAATTCCTGGCTCTTTCCAACTCAAAAAAGAATTAAATATAATTGAAGCTATACAGCAAACCATCATGCGCACCATTTCGGAACACCGGCCCGAGAACCAGTAAACTGTTGCACCGTGCACAGCCATATAATTTAGGCACGCATTGCTTTTAGAGATACAGGGACTTGTTCTACAACGAATCTATAATCTACATGACATGCATGTAGGCTTATTTTTCATTTCTGTTTATCGATATCGTTGAGCCAACTCAATTGAGATTTCTTGTGATTTTTTCTGAACTATTTTTGCTGATAGATTTGATTGATGTGCTTTTGCATTAATTTTGTCTCATTTAGTTAATAAAATAATAAAAATTTATTGCAACAATTAGAGTTTCTTGAATATGGAGTTCTCGTTTGTGAATTTGAAAAGGAGAAAAGCTGCAAGTGGGATCCTCATTTGTTGCTTAACACACCAAGGCCTTTCCTCCGCTGTCCTCGGAGTGCAACGTGTGAATGACTTAACAACTGGCAGTTAGTTGAAAATAACTCAATACAGATCACGCTGTACGTCAGACTTAAACAAACTAGAAGAAATCCAAAACAAAAGTGACATTAAAGTCGCACAATTGAAAATTGTTCAAGAACATGACTCTGCCCCATATAGTAGGGATATGTTGGTGTAGAGTGCTGACTCAAAAAAGTATCTGCATACAGTGAAAAGTTTTATATGAAAAGATTCAGTTTTTTTGCGGAGTTTGCGTTCCCGTGATCCAAGGAATTATTTGAGCAGTTTAAAAAAAGTCAAAATTTTGCAAATTTATATACTACCGACATGGAACCCCCCTTTATAAGTAATATGAAACAAGTTGGGTATTAAAGAGACTGAATATTTGCTAATAATTCTAACTAAGCGGAAATGAAGTCAATTTGCTAGGGAATTTCATGAGCCGCATTATAATGGAAGTTTCATGAAAAAGTAGAGATCTTATTTTACTTTCTTTGCTGAAATTTCAAGTTTTATTTCAATCTTCACCAGCATGATTTTATGATTTACTAAATTCATGTTTTATTTCTTGAATCTGAGTAGTGATGTGGACCCATTTGTATCTTTCAAAGTTGATTGAAGTCATTGTCCTTGACTCTGTTATTTTGCTCTGCCAGTGTCAGGTTGCTTATGATATGATCTCGCTTAAGAAGATGTTAGGCAGGAAGCAATTAGCAGGTCATCGAGTTGCCAATGTAACAAACATTACCTCTCCAAGGCTGTCATGACACGGACGATCTGTAAAATAGTATCATTTCCATCTGCAGTATACTATCATGATCATTCAATTCTGTTGTAATTTTTTCAAAACTGCAAATATTTGCACATCTCACATTTGGTGACAATACCACCTGTATCCCCCACGAGTTCATTTAATAAAATCAAAAGTGCATACACATCGGGGATTTAATGCGGAGCTACCACTCTATATAATGTGCTTTCTCTGTGCTCTGTACATAAGTGAAAGTCAAGACAACGAAAATATAAGATTGCAGAAAAGTATATGAGCTGAGGGTGAAATATGAAAAACAGATAGAATAAAGAAGAAAAAATTGAAAAGGTAAGTCTTCATGAAAGACTGAGAGAAGAAATAAAGCCCTTCTTGCTTCAGCTTCTTAATGCGGAGAGCTTCTTCGATTCCTAGACACGAAGACTTGGTCACTGCAGGGCTTACGATAGAACTTGATTCTTTCTTTCAGATTTTCGTGGTAACTCTTCTATCTAGGCCTATTTGTTTCAGGGGCGTCGGAACGATTTTTTACTAGGGGTAGCAAATTTTTTTTCATGGACAACCCTTCTATTTTTAGTAGGCCTATATTCAAGCACCATCGCCCGAATATTTCAGATTTAGTGAGGCTAACAAGACTAATTTTATTCACATGGGTGCACAGTAGACTTGTGGCATAATTCTCACGCATGCATATGTACTACACGTATCATTTGTGGGATGATGTAACTCAAAAGTCAAAAGTAAGAAATCAAAGAGTATATTTCACTCAAACTCATAAAAACTACACGCATGCACGTGTGTAGGCTGCATGTACTGCAATCAATGTAACAAATTTATAAACATGAGTATGTATGGTGAGTATGGCAATGAATCGTCTGAACGACAATATTACGATGAAAACTGTTTCCAAAGGTGTTAGATGCGCTGAAATTCAATGATTAATCCAGCTATACTGATATTTCTGTCTAAACTTCATTTTGTGAAGGTAGGTCGACTAAGGCAACATTTGATGAAAATAATTCTGAGCATTCAAAGAACTACTAAGTACCCAGCCGCCACTATACTGCATAGCATTTAGTAATGTCAACCTATACGATATAAACAATGTCAGCCTATTAAATACAAATGTGTCTCAAAATTTTCCCATTCATAAAAATTGTAAATCTATTTTTGAGAGACGTCACAAAGCTGCTTGACTACTTACAAATATCCGATGGTTCGGTTTTGATGTGACATGTAGGTACAATTTATGGCAACTTCTACTTCACTTTCTGCTGGTCAATGCAAAACCAGGTCGACACATCGATGCACTTTGGCCCGACATGTAATTTTTGATTCTAAAATCTAGCATCATGTAAATGAAGATTATACATGTACATCTTTAGTTCATTACATCTCACCACACACCGTTTCCAAATCGAGCTTTCCTTTCGGGAGTACGGGAAGCAAACTCTCTCATAATAGAAGAAATGCTCAATTCCATGGTCTGATGTTTAAATACATGAAGAAGAATCAAGTGAGTTAGGCGTGATTGAGTCATAGTACATCGGTACTCAGACTGTAGGCGGCGCAAGGCACTGAATGTCCTTTCAGCAGATGAGGCTGACGCTGGTATGGTGATGATTATCTGAATGAGTTTAATTACCTCCGAAAGCAAAATCCTAACGGCTTTCGGCTGTTTGGCTAAATGCTTCAGCAACGCTGAAGCTTGTGTTGGGTCAGTCACATTTTCCGTCTTCAAGAAAGACGACAGCATTCGTAGCTATGCAGCTAAAGACTCTAGATTGAAGTCAGTGTGGTGAACAGGCAAAATTGATTTCAACTCATTGACACTTTTGTCTCTTCTATGAAGAACACTTTCGAAATTAGTTAATGTTTCAAAATCTGGCTGATGGAATCGTCTTTTCAGTTCTGCTGTTACTCTATGGCGTCGAAATAAGATACTTTCAGATTCTTATCCGATGAGTCAGTTCTTCGATGTCCGTAGGCTTCGACAGTGTATGTGTATCTCGAAGGTAGTTTTGATGATCGTGTAGCCTCTGATGTAGCTGCGTTGATGCTTGAATCTTTGTTGGTCTTCATCGTCATCATAGCACTTTCTTCAATTTCATTGAACTTGTCGTCACTCCTCATCCCTTCAAGCACTGTAATCAATATCTCAACAATGCTCTTCACATCAGAGGCTGGAAATCCTGCCGTCTGGAGCGTCACAGCAACCTCTTCGCATGGCTTCAGGATAGCTACAGCCATTTGAATTCCCACTAGGAATTTTTTCTTCTCCATTTTCCGGACGTGTCCCCGTAAAGTCGACCGAACTTCTGGTCTGGTGCTCCCCTTTGAGGCTATTAGTTCATTAACAGTTGCTTTCACTCTATCAAGGCTGTCCAAAAATCGTTGCATTGCCTTGACTCGAACAACTCATCGAGAAGGACAAACAGCCAGAAGATGCAAGGGTCTTTCCTCGTCGTCTTCAAGAACAGTCTCATACAATGTCCGTCGCTTTGATGATTCTCTTATGATTTTACTTACATCTTTTACGACCAGTAAAACATCGCTGAGCAAATCACATTCGCGAATGACTTCCTGAATGACAAGATCCAAAGCATGATTGCAACAGTGCACATGCAGGCATTTCGGTTTGTATCCTTTTCAAGTTCGCTTGTACCCCATTAAGTCGTCCTGACATATTAGAAGCTCCATCAAAGCAGACTCCCCTGAGATTTCTTGCATCTAGTCCGACTCGGCGAATAACGTCAATGATGCAGTTTGTCAACGACTGTCCTGTAGAGTCAGGTGGTTGATACAGACCAGCAAAGAGCTCTGCAACATCCAAGCTATCCTAGCGAAATGTGATGGAAAATTGCTCCTCACCTCCTTTGTCTGTGGTACTGTCCGCTATAATCGAGTAAAATGTTGCTTCATCTTTCATTTTGTTCATTTGAGATCTCTGCAAGGTATGTGCCAGTAGTTCGATTACTTCATTTTGAATGTGTGCGCTGAGCCATTTATCTCTGCGAGAGAGCCATAAATCCAAAACAGGAATATCTGTACGTCTCTCCTTCAGCAACAGTATGAGATTTCCGTCAGATTCTTCGCTACCTCTAAGAGGTTGACCTGTGGCAGTCAAATATCGAATTGATCCGACGATCGCAGTCATGGCCTCCCAAGCTTCTCTCTGTTGTTTCCTGGTAGCCTGCGAAAGCTGGATATTTATTGGAGTGGATTTCCGTGCGCT
Source organism: Prostheceraeus crozeri (assembly GCA_907163375.1). Lineage (NCBI taxonomy): Eukaryota > Metazoa > Platyhelminthes > Polycladida > Euryleptidae > Prostheceraeus > Prostheceraeus crozeri. Next base: position 38,222 of record CAJQUW010013687.1, on the reverse strand, counting down.
AAGCAACTTCGAGTGGGCAAGTAAATGATGATCGCTTTTCTCGTGCTTCGGTAAAACGCTGACTGCTTTGCTCCAAGTAGAGAACCCGTTTGTAAGAAAAGCTGATCCTTTAGGTAACAGGATAAGCCTAGATAGATATGTTTTTGTACAGGTGTAGCAGGTAATAGAATCTTTCTTTTCATTATAATGAAGCCAGTTATACAATTTGAACCATTTAGCTTGGCAGCGTCGCCCATTACGAATAGGAAAATTGTAATTCTGATCAGATTGAAATGGCTCATTTGGAAAGTCCATATCTGAGGGGTCGGTTTCAGAGTTTGAGGAGTCTTGAGATGTAGCAGAGGAGCGATTACAGGTCACACAGATTGAGGAGTCTTGCGATGTAGCAGAGGAGCGATTACAGGTCACACAGATTGAGGAGTCTTGCGATGTAGCAGAGGAGCGATTACAGGTCACAGAGCTTGAGGAGTCTTGCGATGTAGCAGCAGATGCGTTGACTGAAAATTCTTCTATAGACAGCCTGCAAAAGAATACAAGGAAGGTTATTTCCTATCTGTTTAATGAATGGAGGACCAAAAGTACAGCGTATATTTTGAGGAATCAACTACGGTCCCTAATGGAAAATCTATTATCTCAAATATAAGAATTACAAAATGCTCTGACACGTACATGTATAGGTTATTGATTGTGTAATAGGTTCACTTACTTTTAACGATAGCAACCGTTTTCTTATAATTTTTCCTTTTTTTCCTTTTTTTAACGATAGCAAGCGCTAAAGCTATGCTTGCTCTTGACACGATCATGAAGGGTGTGCTTTGCTAGTCTTGGTGATCTTCGTGCCGCGTTAGCATTTCGAGGACTGGGTTCGATTCCCAGCTGGCAAGCCATTTTTCATGGTAATGCCAAGAGCAAGGCGTATTGAAATATCATTTCGACCTCGTGAAAGCCAGAGGCATTGAATTATTGGATCACTTACTTTTGTTTCTTTGAGCTCTTCAAGAAGAATTTGTCAAGCGGACCAATTCCTTTTCTTTTCATTTCGCTAGTTTACCTGTCAGGAAAAGATGTGAAAGGTCAGAAAAATATTTGATGACAACACGTATGTGCCACAGGGTTGAAAAACTACACAGTCCTCTTCGATTTCGACTACAATTATTTTGAAGTCAAATTTTTAAATCATAGTCACAACTGCAAATAGGCTGCATACAATGTATATACACACTTAACGTACTGGTATGTGATATGTTTCATTGCAAAGTTGCGAATGGTAAATGTTGTATTTTTGTTTATATAGCTATGAAATGATAAAAAAATTAAGAAATGTCAATTCACATTCTTTGAACTCATGCATTCCCTACCGCGTGATGCACACTACTAACTCAAATCCATTATGGGAAGTGGTCATTCATCTCTAGAGCTTGCAAAAATCTCGACCCTTCTCGATTTTGGGATTCAAGATGGATAAAACCCGGAACATCAACAGTACACATCTACATATGTATATCTAAATGTTGGCCAATGAAATCATAGCTGAAATACAATCATCTTGATCCTGTGATTTTAGAAATTTGAGCATAGGTTCTGGGCTCCCGTCAGGGAGGCCATTCCCTGGGATTCACCTCTATTTATGTAGAAGTTGGCCAATGAAATCATAGCTGAAATACAATCATCTTGATCCTGTGATTTTAGAAATTTGAGCATAGGTTCTGGGCTCCCGTCAGGGAGGCCATTCCCTGGGATTCACCTCTATTTATGTAGAAGTTGGCCAATGAAATCATAGCTGAAAGATAGTTTAAATCATTTACAAAAGTGTGTCGAACATGAACATGGTATAATTTGTGTTAATGTGCACCATTAAAACTCGGATATTTCAAAGTTCATATTCAGAACTACAGTAGACTTACATTAATAGACTTCGTGGTATTTGTCGTATTGGCAATTGGCATTCACCTCGTAATGCTTAATCGTGTATTAAAGGATGTAGAATGCTGTTGCAGTTCAAGCACTCAACAGTCAACCTGCGCGATTTGCTACCTGTTTGATAGTTCGTTAATGTACTATATTCCTAGTATATTTCTTCAGAAATTCTCTTACAAGTCCACTTTTGTTGTTCTATAGATCACTCACAGCGACATTTTCTCTCTCTTTAGCTTTTATGTGTAAATATTTATGATCCAATACTACATGCAGTGTTTCATCAAACTGAAGGATTACTTTAAGCTAATGAAGCGAAATGATGTGATTCTATACAAAAAAGATACAAGATTCATAGCGATTTATGTACTTAACCCTTTGAGGACCATAAGGTTATGTAGATCGAAAACGTTTTAATTTTCTCATTAACATATTCTATTTGGATACATTAAATCGTATGAACAACCCAAAGTTAGAGATTTGAACTTTAACATAGATTTCGAACGTGGTCCATATATAGACCACTGGACCATAAGGGAGTCAAAAATAGAACACTCACTGTTGGTGGTAAAAGTAGTAGCAATTTCTACTCGCGTTCAAACACAAGTACTTTTCACATGCTTCACACTTGACGTTAGAGCGAGCATTGTTTTGGCGATTTGAACACACAAAGCATCTTCGCCTTTCTGTAGTGTACAAAGGAAGGTGCGCCTGGCTAAGGGACACCTCTAGGCGATGTTTTTTTGAGTGCGAGTGTGACGCAGAACGGATCCTAGATGTAAAGCCTGACATCAATTGCCTGGCAATCGTCTGCCGAAATTCTTTCGAAGTGATATTGTTTTCTCCATGATTTTCCTTGAAAATTATGTAAGAGTTGCAAATTGAAGTGTCTAACATGTCAAAAAATAGGCGCAAATAATACTTGTATTTAGCCCGATGATCGATCTCGTAACATTCTTTGAGCTGATCTGCTAGGTCAACTCCCCCCATATAATGGTTGTACATTTTTACCATAACTGGGACATTGATCTCTTGACGGTCCTGTCGTCAAGCAACAATTATTCCAGACTGTGCTATATTTTCCGTTAATTGCAGCACGACTGCCTCTCCAAGACCGACATCTGAGTTATCTGTAGTTTTCTTTCTAGTATAGATATCCATTTCATACACGAAACCTGAACGAGCACAGGCACGAAACCACAATTTGAATCCCCAACGTATTGGTTTATTCTTTACATATTGCTTCATAATGTTGTGCCCTTTGTATGTCACCATATCCTCATCAATCGATTGACTACGACTTTGGCATCGAGCGTTACTAAACGCAGTATTGAAATGAATTATCAAAGGCCGAATCTTGTAGGCCCGGTCTTCGAAAAACATTTTCTTGGTTGTTGTCTGCAAAATGAATCATTTGTCGATTAAATTCAAAACGTCGCCGGGTCATGGTACTTGCAACTATTGGCACTGTCAAATCTGGGTCTTGTGACCAATAAATAGTCACGCATGCTAGGTAGACGGTGATAACCCATCAGGATTGTGATACCCAAGAATGCTTTGACCTCGTCTTTGGTCGTTTGAAACGAAACTCCCTGCTGTTGTGAATAACGTTCAGACTCCGGTAAGATGACATCATCAATTAACCGCTCCAACTAAGAAACGAACATGTACATATACATGTATCATATACATTTTTGGCATTTATTTCGTCCTGGTCAGGTAGATGTTCGATCTCTACCTCGCTGCACTGAGGACAGAATGGCGCCATTGAATCCCAGTAATCGATACCTGGCTCATCTTCTAAGGGGGTAACTGTATCAGGCATGTCATAAACTGTATCCCCATTACCGGAAACTATAACGGTTTCATCAATTCCTTCTGCATTATCATCATCGATAAATTCCATGTTCTCATCATCTAAATGTTGAGGTTCCTCGTCTGATATATCACCGAAGAGAAGACCAATAGCTGCTTCCGCTGCTCTGCGTCGAGGTCGAATGAAATGGCGTTGTGAAGACATCTGCAAAAAATATATATGTTAGTTTAGTAAGTAGTACGCGCAATTAATAATAACCTATAATAGAACATATAATGTCCTGGTCTAGGGATACGGAAGTCGCCTTTCCAGCCAAAGGGCGTCAGTTCAAATTCACCTTTTTTTAAAATTTTAGGATAGTTATTTTATAGTTGAACTGTTGAATTAAGAATATCCCACTTTAATTTTGACGTTTACAAGTAATCTACTGTACATGTAGCAATTTGTAGTAATATTGACTACTTGTACATAGGTTACAAACATAAGCGACCTGTAATTATAACTTTCATTTCGGCAATTAGTAAGTCGATATGCATTTTGTAATAATTATTAATAACATCTCGCTTCTCTCTTTGAGTAATTAAAAAAATATGACTTCAGCCTGCTATCTTTCTAAGCCGATAGTCAAGGAGAATCTTTGTACTCCCTTAGGTTCGGTGGTCCATAAATGAACCACAATACATTATGTCATATAAACTTATAACTAATTTATTCCATGAAATGCATTGTATGAATTATTGTTTCAGAGACCTTTCTAATTTTTAAAACTTAAGTTGGTATATTTTCAATATACTCATTTTTCATAAGAAGAACAGCAATAATTATGACTTACCTGTAGTATATAGTCAGCTGAAAGAAAGTGCCACGCGTTCAAAATAAAGACGATTAAAACAAAAGAACAATTCAGTGTCGCACGTTTGTCCTTCCTGAATAACATGAATAATCATAAAAAATTATTTCAGTTCATAAACCAATAGTTACAGGGCCTTAATTATGTGGTTCATATTTAGACCACCGAACCTAAAAAGGTTAAACAATCGGTGAAAGATAAGAGCACAGTTCACGACGATAGTTCGTAAAGGATGAGAGTGATGCGCGATTTCGAACGCGGATTGACTATTGGACAATATTTGTCAATGAATAGCAGAGGGAATTGCGTCATTTTCATGATAACAATAAGCAATAAGTAGCACGAGCCGACTATGAATGAACAGTGGTTACTGAGGTCAGTTAGTTAGCTGAAGATGTAGAGTGACGTCATCGTCAGTCAGTCAATCTGAGACAGTACACTGAGCATTCATTGATGGTGCGTTACTCGCTCGCTATCAGTTCATTAAGAAAACTAAGCAACGCTGTATGTGATATTTGGTGTTTGAAATGTGTTGTCACTCAGCCTGGCAATGACTGTTCAAGTAAGCCATTGACCACCTGCAGAAAAGGACAATGACAGCTTTCAGTAGACCGAGGTTTATGCTTGCTTACTATATCTACTTACTATGGTCAAAATCCCAAGATTTGGTCGAGGTTGCAAGCTCTAGTGAAAGACCTTATCTCACGCAAAAAATCAGTCAACTAGTCGTATGATAGATATTTCTTCTAGTTCTTTCAAGAATTAAAGTTAGGTAATCTATCTACAAATGAACTACAATTCAGTCATATAAAGCTTACCATTGATTTTTTATTGCTTTCCTTGTTCTTGATGGTCCAAGCATCGCGACTGAAAAGGCAGTTCGAAAACGGAATTCCGCATTCTTGCCATTAGGAGAGAGACCTTGGATGTGTTCTTCTTCTCAACGGCATCATAATTGATAAGAAGGTCCAACGTTGCATTTGATTGATGAAGTTTCGAGATAGATGACAAGCATGCATACCTGAATCCTCATCTACCTGCTTACAGAAATTTTTCCGATGTCTTGTGCATCGGTATTTCAGGGGTAGCAAATGACATACTTTGCTACCCCTACTCAAATTTAGGGGTAGCAGCTGCTACCCCTGCTACCCCGGTTCCGACGCCCCTGATTTGTTTCTCTTGATTTTATTTATTTGTTTTTCTCACCTCATGTACATTTGCGAGGTCCTATATTTTCGATGTCTTAACGTTTGCTTACGTAGAGTACTACATTCTCGAACTGACTTTAATTGTGTCGAGCTTAAAGTCACGTTTGCTTTATTTCTATGCTATTTACGTCTGAGGGACAAACCCCACTTAGATCCTTGCAAGTTTGCAAATGAAGAGCAGTTGGAGAATTTAAATCTAAGATTTTTATTTCTTCTTTTTTTAATCTTTCGAAAATCAAAATATTGCTTATACTGTATGCTGAAAATGCATATAAATTAAAATGTGCTTGCACTGTTTGATAATGTGCCATAACATTACACTGATCATAGGGTCAAAATCATCAATATTTAAAAGAACCTGTGATTTGCCAGAAACCATCCAGTCTGGCTGAAAAAGCATTGAATAAAATACTAAGAATACTGATCGTGATGAAAAATGCAGAAGACGTTTTAGTGCTCCCAGAAGATACTATTGTGAGGAGTGCAAGTCAGTTAGAACAGATGTAGAAGTAGCTGATAAACCTTCCTTCTAGAATTTCAGGATAGGTCCTTGGACGGTATGATTGGGATGCTTGTGAGGATTATCAAAATACAAAAAATGCGTGAACCCTGTCTAGTAGTGCAAATGAGTTGGATAATTTGTCGCCAGTCACATGTAGGCTTGCGCAACAAAATTATATGCATCTTCATGCTTCTCAATTTGGGAATGAAGTGCACATAATATATTGAGTAAAGAACGTCCAACCTAATGAATTATGAAAAGAAGCGAGCGCAAACAATTAGGATCACCGTTAATCTGCCAGTAAATTTAAGGCATTAAAGGCAATTTATGATGAGCTGCATCTGCACTTTCAACAAAATCTGCCCACGAAATTCTATTTCTCATGACTTTTAATTGTCCCTTAAAAGTTGCATAATCATATATTACACTAATGCACTAACTATACGACTACTAATTTATATTCGTTATGCATGCACACTGTACTTCGTGCTCTTTTAACTTATTGAGGGACAGAATAGGATGCCATCATTAACAAACGCATACAAGCAATCAGTGCAACTACAGTCACAAGTAGCAAAATTGCCCACCCCCAATGGCGGTGATGCCAAGTTAACACCGCTATCTTGAAAAATGCATGTGTCAATGAAACTTCATATCACCGCCATTGAGTTTCGGGTTGGTTTTCCACCGGTTCTTGCACGATTTCCGTGAAAAAATCCATCTGGATCATAACCGTTGGTTTGATTGACACATGCATTTTTCAAGATAGCGGTGATAACTTGTCATCACCGCCACTTTGTGCTTTTGGAGTCTAATTTCTCTGCAAGCACGATGCTTCAGATGTAGAAATTTGATGGCATAATGATTGTGTAGGTCTTCTATCCATTTGTGCTTGCTTCGAATGTCTTGATTGTGCACATCACCGCCTAGTGATTTCTCATATGATTTCTTGGTGATTTCTCCTAAACTAGAAGAACTTCTGTCAAAGTAATGGATGGCAAATGCTGGTGCACTCCAAATGCATCGATCTGTTAGATTTATTTCAGGGCCTGTCAGTGGCATACCACATTTTCAAAATGGCGCTGCTAACTTCGCGCATCATTTCCTGATATTTTGTGAAAACTGTGGCGCATCTCAATAAAAAGGAAAACTTCGACAATATCAAATGCTTGCATGTTAGACCTTAACGCAATTTCAAGGATTTGTCCATAAGCATATTTTAAATTACATAACAACACAGAGCAATTAACACATGACTGGCAAGGAATACGATGGAGTTTTGGACTCATTAAAGTGAATGTATGCATTGAGACGTTTACACGAAATTTTATATTTTCTGGCTTTAGTGAGGACCTCAGAACACTTTCAAATCAGTTGCGTCACAGAGAAATGGGCAGGTATGAATTTGAAGACAGTTTATGAATTTCTCTGCTGACTTCTGTAAAATGAACTTTTTGTCTTCATACTTTAACCTGATAAATTACTGCAAAACAATCCTAGCAATTATATTTTGATGAACTGGTTGATAAAGATTAGACAACTTCTAAAAATAAATGTCTCTATGGAATCAAACAGTGTCAAGTTTGTTGTACAAGGAAATTGAAATGTATTCATCTACGAGACGTCTGTCATTCTTTTGCCAATATAATTCTATTCTATGCAATAGGGTTATAGCTGCGTAAAGTTTGAAATCTATCAAATACCATCTCGTACCTGAACTTAATATTGTCATTCATCATATTGTAGATTTCCCAATAGACAGTTAAGCATTGTTAATAAACTTTCCTGATTGAATGCAATAAATGAGGATTTCAACACAAGAACGATGGAATGTTTGGATACAATGGCTTACTCCTTTTTTTAACAATTCCGAACTTTGTCAAAACGGTATATTCGACAATGACTGCGGATACATACAAAAGAGAGGTATGCGGACATACACCTGCATAGGCACACGAACAGCAAGCGATGACATACATTCAATATTGTTGAATATGTCTATATCTAGTCAAGAAATAACAATGATCGACAGGGATTTACAAAGTAGTATACAAAAGGTAAGTAAATGAGACACGTCTTAGAAAAGGGAAAAGAAAGTTAGTGGGAACATGTAACCTCAATCTCCGCCCGACCGATCGACGTCTCAAGGCGCTTGACAATGCTTTGTGCATTACTTCTGACAACGGCCATTGATATCCGACCGCAAACAGACATAACCGTGTCAGATAAATTGGCTCCCATTTGAATAGCTAAGCGGCGAGACAATCGTGCAACAAAACTCATCGCTTCGTCACCCAAACCGCCATATGCTGTTATCACAAATGGTAGGCACGCGCACCCAAGCTCGCGACATTTCGCCCCATTTTGTCCGTATTTCTTGTCAGCCGCTGCGGATGTGACATGTTGAACTGACAAACTCGCTCCAGTTAAATGTGTCATGTTGAGCGGATGAGTGACAGTTACATCCAGTGCTGCTGGCTTCCCAAGAGACCAGTCTGGGATGCAGATATCAGCTGGACGAGTTTCCGGACTTTCATTTCCGAGGCCATTTCCCTTTTCCAATTGAGGTCGAAGGAGGGCCCAATTGCAGCAATCATATAATACATTCCGAATGTTATTGTGTCGTGTGACGACATCACCTCCATTCCTGCACGTCAGGGCATAATGCCCTAAAGGATCCATTGTTGTAGATTGATGGAAAGGACAGTTTTTGCCAGGTTGGTTCAAGGGAAGTCCTAACCACCACTTGACTGCTACACTCATTTCTGGTTGCAAAGTCAATCCGAGACCAGGTGAAGGAACAACTTTCAGCCAATCGGACGCATGAGGAGCGGATATGTTTTCTAAACGTACCATGTCCGCTGTGGTTGAATTCTGTAATAGCAGTCGTTTCGATTCTTTTTCAATCTTCATTGAAAAGCGATGTTGGACGGATTTTAAATCCAAGTCTTTTAAAGTATCAAAATCAACACTATCACTCGAAGAAACGCGCAAGTTTATGTGTCTCACTGCTGCTTCACAATTAGTTGTAGGCTCTAAACCAGACATCAAGAAACATGCAATAAATGCAGCACCAGCGTGTTCCGAAACTGACCGAAGACCTGAGCCTCCATTCTTAATGGCGAGCTGCGCTTGTTTCCATGCCACATCCGTACACTGAATGGCGGTACACTCCTCCAAGGCTTTCCGCATCATTGAAATCGTCAATTCTTTAGGGCGTCAGTTGATTGTTCGACAGGTGTAGTTCTTGCAATGTGAACAAAGCGGCAAAATCCTGAACAACGCCGAAGAATAGCAAGGGCAACTTGAGGATTGTTTAGTTCACTGCTTTTCGGTAAAACTTTTCGAATCCTTCGAAAACTCCTTACGGAGTTTAAAGCTGACTCAAGAAGACCATTCAACAAAGATTAGCGAAATATCAAAGGAATTGTCCAGTTTACGTAATGACTTTTCTCGTGATATTTTAGAGGAAGTTGAACAAAGAAGTCAAAGTAGTATATAGTGTGACATCCGGCGCGACGCTTCGCTTCGCTTTGCTTCGCTTCGCTTGCGCCGGATGTCACACTTTTGCGGGGTTTTTTCAAAAAATCAAAATTTCAAAAATTTAGGTAGACTTCAAATTTCACGTGGCCGAAGGCCCAAGGGGGGAAAATTTAGGTAGTGACAAATTTTCAAAAAAACAAAATTTCAAAAATTTAGCCGGTCCCGAAATATCACGTAATCTCAAATTTGAGAATTACAATTTTCTCGCTTAAATCATGACCGTTCAAGGACACCGAAAAAATCATAAAAGTTAAGAATCTCAAAATTTGAGAATTACAATTTTCATTGCTTAAATCATGACCGTTCAAGGACACCAAAAATCATAAAAGTTGAGAATTTCAAATTCATGAATTTTATCCATCTTTCAGGTTTTTAAAATATATCATGTGACTAATAATATTTCTTTAAAAGTGGAAGAAGCCGCAAGAATATATCCTTCAATATCATATGAACGTAGTTCTACTACCCCCTCCCTTCTAACTTCTAGGGGTCCCTTCTGACTTCTAGGGGTCCCTTAAGAAATTTTTTTATTATAAAATGAACAACATAAATGAGTTTTTAAAATTATATGGAACGCAAACTACGACAAATTTCGACCTAAAGAAAATCGCAAATGAATTAGGAATAAAGAATTTTCATGTTCTAATGAGAGACGAATTACAATTCCTAAAAAATAAGCCAACAGGAACCTTCAGTTCCCGGAACAAAGTTCCATCAATAACTGTAAATTTCGTAACCAATCTTCACACTTCAGACCAAAAAGGCGTACATTGGTCAGCAGGCGTTAAAAATCATCAGCAGAACTATTATTTTGATTCATACGGTTTGCCCCCTACAAATGAAGTAACAGAATTACTTGGAACGGGAACATACAATACGTTTCAAATTCAAACACCAGGCACTATCTATTGTGGACAATTATGTTTATACGTTTTGTACAAATTACAAAAAGGAGTACCATTTCTAGATATAATGTTAGAATTGAACGAACCGTAGGTTCTATGGCTACGCCTAACAAGGGAATTTCATTCCCGAAACGTTAGTTCCAATAATAATAATAATGATAATTAAAAATCAGTTCGTTGTAATTCATTTTGATAAAAACGGCCTCTGATATCTTCATCATCTAAATCTTTGATTTCGTAAGTAATCGGATAACTTTGATTTATTTTAGAAATTTCAAATATTTCTTTAGTCCAATAACCAACAAAGCCTTTTTCAAATTTATTCTTATATTTAAATATTCTAACTCTATCTCCAATTTTAAATTTCGGCTTAAGTTTCTGCAAATTCGGATTACTCTCATTCAAATTATTATTCTCGAATATTTTCTTTCGTATCAAATCAGGGTCGTCAGAAGCATTCTTTGGGGTTTCTTCAATACCAGAATGAACTTTATTATTGTACTCTTCTACAACTCCTGGTAATATATTCAACCATTTCTGATTTCCTTGCTGAGTAAATTTTTTTGAAAATTATATTTTTCAACGTCCGATTGAATCTTTCTATCACTACGGCCTTCCCTGCATTTTCAGTTGAATAAACAGTTTCAAATAGTGGCTGAACGTTTCGGTTATAAAATTCCGATCCTTTATCAACAAGCAATTTCCTTGGCTTTCTATTACTTTCTTTAAAGATTTCTTCAAACGCATATTTAACTGATAGACCACTTTTCATTTTTAAAGGCTTTACCCAAGCGTATCGTGTATATAAATCTATAACGGTCAATGCGTATTTGTAGTCCCTTTCATTCGGCATATGAATAAGATCAGCACTCCAAATATCATCTTTATTAAATACTTTTACTTTCAATAAATATTTAGGCCTTCTATATTCCTTGTGGATTTCGGACGCGTAGGTTCCAGCGTTGCTCTCAGAGTTATTAGTTCGAGCGTTGCTCTCAGACAGCTTTGCTGTCGTTTCATTCAAACCCTGTCCGAATAATATTTTAGCTTGTAAAGCTTTCTTAACAAACATTCTTTCAATTTTTTCTCTAAATGTAGGGTTTTGAATACTATCTAATTCTTGAATCATCTTCTTATCAGCTGCATGTCGAGAACTTAGATCATGATTTCGATAAGCTAAATCATGCCTGTAAGCTGCGGCATCTACTCTATTTATTGGTTCTTCACCTGGTTTCGGATTATTATTCTCATCTAGTCTTATATCTAATCGAGTTCCTGGACCGGTATATGAATGACCAGGAAGATGTTTTTCTTTCGAATATTTACTCCAAATAAATCCAGGAAAGTTTTCTAATGTTTTTTGTATATCACCACCGAAGTGGTATGGAACTTTGTTCTTGTCACCTCCAATATGCTGACAATTTGAGTTTTCATTTTTGTTTAATAGATAATTCAATAAATCTAAATTAGAAATTTTTAATTTAATTAAATTTTCGGAATTTGTAGAATTCATTTTAAAAGATAAAAAAAATTTAAAAGATAAAAAAAATTTAAAAGATAAATAAATTTAAAAGATAAAATAAATGATGTACCTAATCGGACCAAAGGTCCTGAGGCTTTAGCCGATAGAACTTTGTTCAGAGGATTTAGCCGATCGGACCAAAGGTCCTGAGGTTATTACCGAATCATACTAGGACTTAGATATATTCCAGAACCATCTTTAGTTTCTTTAATTTCAATTAAATCATCAACATTGTGGAGAATATTTTTAAGAACTCGTTTTCCTTCATCAACTAATTTTAATTTACTAATAAAATTATCTACTACTCCTTCACCCCTAGCAACTTTCTCTAACTCTCTATTATGACGTTTTTGTTCTTCTAATGCTGCCTTCTCTGATTTATTTTTATTTACTGCTTGGACAATACCAGCTGTCCCACCTGCAACACTTCCTGCAGCTGCTATGCCACCTATTATTAGTGGAATTAATGGGAGAATCCCGCCATTCTTTTCTTCTTGTAATTGAATATTCTCTATCATTGGTTTACTTATGTAATACTTTTTTTTGTTAATCGTAATAGTTTTAGGTGTATTTTTGTCAACAATATTACGTAATTTTAATTCAACAGTTTTATTATTATTATTACTTTTCGCTTGCGACATTTTTAATAAAAAAATTTTAAGTTATCAAAAATTTAAATCTATTCTAGTTATGAAAAAATTTTAATCTATTCTAGTTATGAAAAAATTTTAAGTTAAGAATTTTTAATCTATTCTAGTTATGAAAAAAATTTTAATTAACTTATCCTAGTCATCTTTCCATTAAGAATTTCAATAGAATATTTTACATCTTCTAGCAATAAACCATAAGCTATCAATGAAGTTGTGGAATCTTTCTTTTCAATATTAATTGTTACATCACAACCATTTTTAATAATATCTTCAGATTGTGCACTTAAATCGAAACAGAAAACAGGATATAAATGTCTCCAATCTCCAGGAGTTAATTGTGGTTCAACTCCAAATTCTATACAAAGATTTCGATAAGAATCATATCCTTTCATAAATTGATTATTGGTATCATCGAATCGTAATGGATCAATTGGATATCGGGTTTGATTTAATGAAACTTGTAAACTTCGAATTGTATTAATATGGAAGAGATTATTGTTCTTATCAAAACTTGGAGAATTATTTCTTTGAAAAGTTAGTAATAAATATCTTGGTGTATTCGCAGTTCTAGTAAAATGCCAGTTAAATCTTTGTTCGGAAAAAGTTACTGAACTAGCAGTACGCTTTAGAAAATTTACTGGAATTGGTTTGTTAGTATTTAATCTTTTTGCAATAGCTGTTTCAATCTCTAAACTAGGAGTAATATGCTTAATCCACCATTCAAGTCTATCAATTTTTAAATATGCTTTTTTTCCAGTCTCACCAAAAAAGATTAATTCATTATTTGCTGTACGATGAATTATTAATTTAAATTTTAATTGATATGATATTTTGTCATAATCTAAATATCCGAATAATGGAGACAATGACCAATTAACTGTCTGTTTACTTTTCTTGTTAAATTCACGTCTTTCTTTATATGCATCATTATTTGTTTTATTTAAATGTTTTGCAATATTTTCTACATCTTTCGCAATTCCTGCGGCATCTGTTCCAGCGTGAGTTAAATCATCAACAATTATACCATCATTAGTATCAGGAAACCAACCTTCGATTTCATGCTTTTTATTATTTTCACCAATTGTTATAAATCTAAGCATTGTATCAATTACACCTGGAGAATCACTTATTGTTTCTATATTTTGAGTTGCAACATCTAAACGCATTTGTGTAAATAATCTTGGAAAAAAATTATTCTCTAGTGCAATATTATCGGTATCTGGTAATGGTGTTGTAAAATTAGCATCACTATATAAAGAATATTCACAGTGTAAAAATGAATCAGGTAAATATAAATAACTCTGCTGATTATCAACTTCAAAGATTAAATCTCCTCCAGTGTTTACTCTACTGGAAGATCCGGGATTCATAGCAATTCTTATATAGTCATTCTTTTTTTGATTATTACTGACGAACGGAGGATCGTCTAATCTAAATTTATTTTCGATAAGCGAAGACATTTTTATAAAAAATAATTTGACTTTTTGTTTTTCTCACAGACAGAAAAAATTTTTACTAAAAAAATTACTAAAAAATTTTACTAAAATATAATTTTAGAATTTTGCTAGCCCATTACCTCTTATTTCTTCAATTGTTTTTTCATTATGTTTACTATCAGACGGAGCTCCGCTCCTCAAGGGTTCCCCAACAGCAATGTTAGCAATTTTATTTTTTGTTTCCTCTGAAAGTTTTTTTAAATTTTTTAGTTCTTCGGAATCATTCCTAAGTTTACGAATAGCTTCTAGTTGTTTTAATTCGTTTTGAGACTTGACAGCATTTGATATTGCACTAGCTGTACTACCTATAGCAGCTGCTCCTTTTGCGGCAGATGTAATCAAATCTTTATTATTTTTAATTAAGTTAACGATACTACCAATACCAGAGAAGATCCCAGCTCCTTCCGTGTGAACGGCACCTGCGGTGCCTAGGAACTTTTGTGTTCCGACTGTTTCTCTATTATCATAATGATAAACAGGATTCATACGTGGTTCATGAGCAATTTTTTGATTTGAAGCAAAATGTTTAAGATTGTGTTTATAAATTATAAGCATTTTTTAGGATTAAATTTGACTTTTGAGAAAAAATATTTACGATCGGCTAAAGCCTCGAGGAGCTTCGCTCCGATAGGTTAGTAACCTGAGGAGCTTCGCTCGATCAAGATTTACGTTTGTGAATGGACAACAACTTCGAGATAACTTTATTAATTGACTGTTGCACTTTATCTATTGCGTCAAGCAGCGTGTGATGTACTTTAATTTCTTTTCTATTAACTTGCATTTTCTGCTGATTAATCTTCAATGCCGTTTTAAGTGCATTTAACTTAATTTTAAGAACATCTAATTGTCTTTTAACAGAATCTAACTGTTCTTTATTTTCTTTAGAGTTTTCTTGTAAATTTTTCTTTAATTCATTTTCTAAATTGATTTTAAGATTTTTCATTTTATCAACTTTTTGATTAAGTGAGTTTACTTCATTTATTATTCTATTCATCTTTTTCATTTGTTGAGTAATTTTAGAACTCAATTCATCAACACTTTTTTGGAATGTAGTTTGTAACTGCTTTAAATTTTTTTTAATTCTTTCAGGAAGTTTTTCTATTTCATCTTCTAATTGTTCTTCTAACATTTTGATCTGATGTTTATTTTTAATTACAGCAGATTTTAAATTTAAAGAAAGTAATATTAAAATTTTTGATTGTTCAGAAATCTTTTTAAAAAGTTTTGCTATATCTGCTTCTAGCTCTCTATCCTTTTTATCAAGTTTTAATAATTTTTCGTTTAATGATTTGTCATTAAGTTTAAGCAACTTCAATTCATTCATCAGTGGAACCAAAACATCGTTTATATATTTTTCCTTTAAATCATTGATTTGTGTATCAACATATTGTTTATTTGTTAACTCTGTATTTTGTTGCGGAAGAATAGAAAGATGCAATGGACCAGATAAAACGTCTCCAGTTTTCATGATATAATTTTCTATCTCTATTTCTAATTCACGATTATTCGGGATATATGCACCTCCACCAACATTTGGTAACATCATTTTTTAACAATAAAAAAATAAAATTTTTTCTAATAAAAATAAAAAATAAAATTTTTTCTAATAAAAATAAAAAAATAAAATTTTTTCTAATAAAAATAAAAAAATGGAAAATC
Organism: Prostheceraeus crozeri; assembly: GCA_907163375.1. NCBI lineage: Eukaryota > Metazoa > Platyhelminthes > Polycladida > Euryleptidae > Prostheceraeus > Prostheceraeus crozeri. The sequence continues at coordinate 22,157 of CAJQUW010013687.1, read as the reverse complement.
CAAATTTAAAAAAATTATATTCGCCCGCATCATCCTGTTCTTCTTATTCGACGAGATCAACGGGATTTGAAAATAAATGTTTTGATAATAATAATAATAATAATCCATGTATAGATGTTAATCTTTTGTTTCAATTACAATCCGAAATATTTAGAGAACAGACTAAAGGTTTACCTTCTATAGAAACTAATTATTGTTTATTTCCAGGTGATCCATTTATTAAATTTATGGATATAGTAAGTAAATATAATGATGTAGCTTATGTTGAATTAAATAAAGAAAATATGGTTATAATAGGTCATAATAATGTTTATGGATTTATTAGAGCAGTGTTACCAATTAGTAATACTGATTGGATAGAAACTAAAATTATTAATTATATCAATATTAAAGAATTAGTTAAAAAATTAAAATCTTTTTCGAAAGAAAAAATTAGATTATTTGTTGACGATCAAAATCAATATAACATTCACATAGAGAGTAAAAAACATAATGAAGAATTATTATGTCAAGTTTATTATAGAGATACAATTTATAAACAAGAAACATTAGAAATGCCGCAAAGATATGATGATGATACGTATATAGGATTATATTCAAACTTAAATATTAATTTATTAAAATCTTATATAAATGGTTTAGCTCAACAAGAGAAAATTTATATGTGGTCAACACCTTATACTATTAACAATGACCATAATCATAATCATAATAAACGAACCGAAGATTCTAGGGCTTTGCCCGATCTTAAAGAATCTTATGATAATAATGATGATTCTGTAACATCTGAAAAAGGTGTAAATGGTAAAAAAGATTATAAAAATATTAGTAATTATAAAAATTTATCTAAATTTCATTTTCTTACAATTGAAAATAATAATGATGGTATAGTTGAAGATACTGTTAGACAACTATGTGTCGGGTCTACAAAATTTAAATTAGGATTTACATCTAATCAATTTAAAATTTTATCATCTTTAATAAAAACTAAAAGTGATTCAGATTATGGTGGTGTTATTAAATTTTCCAAAAGAGATCAAAGACCAATATTTTTCTCTATTATATTATTATCAGATAAAAGATGTAATTTAGAATTAGATATTCCAATAAGAGAATGGTATCCTATCACGGAAGGGCATCCTATACCAAAAAGTGTAATTTATGATGATGAAGAAACAATTTATGATGATGATGAAGAATCAATTGATGATGATGATGAAGAATCAATAGTTAGTGAAAATAAATTTAAATTATCTTTTGATAAAACATTATATGATGAAACTTAATATGATAAAACTTAATAGAAAATACCAAAATATTCGATAAATATATTTTCATATGTAATAAAATTTTTAGATGTAATAAGTTTTTAGATGTAATAAGTTTTTAGATGTAATAAATTTTTTAGATGTTATAAATTTTTTAGATGTTATAAAATTTTTAGATGTTATAAAATTTTTAGATGTTATAAAATTTTTTAGATGTTATAAAATTTTTAGATGTAATAAAAAAATTATTATTCCCACGTGTCATCATCATCACTTAAATTACTCTCACAGATTATTGTTTGAAATATTTCAGCTTGAATATCTTCTCCGTTATAAGGTAACATAATTTCATTTTCGTCAGGTGCTTGACGTTTAAGAATATTTATTTGACCAGAAAATTTTTTTTTTCTTCAGTATTATTATTTTTATCAGGAATACTAATTCCAGTTTCTAAAGATCTTTTCCATGGTTTATTAACTGTAGTCGATAATGTTTTCCCCGAATATAATTTTAGAAAATCTTCTACTTTTACTTTGTTTTGTGAATATCCTTTGAATGTTTTCTTTTCACTAAGTCTCCCTTGTTCATCTACAGTAATACAGTATTTTACTTTAGGTGCAATAAACATTGCAAAAATAATTCCACCATTTCCATAATCATTTTTCCCTTGACACAATTCTCCTCCAACATATCCAGCAGCGTCTAATTTATTAAAGAGCTCATTGGAAATATATATTGAATCAGTATCTGTATAATGAATGTATTTTTCTTTGAAACCATTAATTTCTAAAATAAAGTTATTCATGATTCTTCTAGAGTGAGAAAGAATGAAAGAACCTAAGTGTGATGGCATGAATGACGTCTTCCCATCTTTTACAATATTAGTTTTGAGAAATTCATTATCTTCCATTTCTACTTTCGCTAAATATTGTTCATCATTTAATTTTTCATAATCTTTTACTTCTTGAGTGAAATTTTTTCTCAATGTATTCTCATTCCATAAATGATATTTAGTGGTTATATCTTTTTGCACAGTTTTGCCATATAGCGAATTCATCAATAATTTAATTAACTCATCACCTACAGTATTTCCTTCTGTTTTATATCTTTTTCTCAAATTAAAAAGTTTTTCAATATAATTTCGAAATGGTGAAACTTGATAATTTTTTTCATAAATTATACCATCAGTAATATGTAAGATTTTTCCCCCACATCTAACAATTTCTTGTATGTCTACAGAAGTTAATACATCATAACATATACCATTTCTAAACCTGATTACTTTTACATGAGAATTATTATTTTGATTTTTAACTTTATCTTTTATAGGAACTGGTTGGAAAAACATATCATTCGGATATTGAAACACAACAGAGAATATTCCAGTTTTAGGTCTAAATGTTTGAGTATTAAATTTATATACTATTTCCCGCTCTTCTTCTTGACGAAATTTTCTAGCTGATTCAGCTTTAGGGTATTCTGAATTTTCATCATACATAGCTGATGGATATAAAGATGTTGCATCAAAAGCCATTAGAAATTCATTTTTTTGTTCAAGTAGTTGATTTGAAATTTTCTTACAAATTTCAGTTTTATCTCCTAAATCTCGATACTGTTTCATTAAATCTATTAAATTACTTCCAGGGGACAAAGCCCCACCAGCGTAGCGACCAAGGGACAAAGTCCCCCCAGCGCAGCGACCAAGGGACAAAGTCCCCCCAGCGCAGCGACCAGGTAAATACTGTTTTAATATTGGTAACAAGATGCTACAAAATGGCGATATGTATTTTCTTATATTTGCTGAAACTCTTCCACCTTTAACAGATTTTCTAATATAATTTCTAGCCCATAAATCTATATGAGAATGAATATTTATATTGTCATTTTGTACGCTTTTCATCCAACCGTTAAATGTTAAAGCAGAGGATGTTAAATTAGTAGTTATATCTTCACCAACTAAATCTCGCATAACATTATTATATTTGTAGATACAAAAAGCTAAAGAAAGAATATCGTTAACTAAATATGGTCTCCATTCATTTTCTTTTTCTTTATAATTTTCATGTGTTATGTCTCCAATTTCATAATTTAATTTACACACATTCGTAGGAATTTTAAAATTCTCACACCATTTAGAAAGACTTGTTTTTACATGTTGATAACTACATTTCATTATAATAGTTTGAAGTGCTAATTTACCTGACGGTGAATCTTTTTTCATATTGTTTTTAAATCTAAGAGATTTTTGAATATATCTACTAACACATTCAGTTGTATAAGGATTTTGTAATGAAGCAGTCAATATTCCTCTTGAAGTTTTAAGAGGCGGTTTAGATAATTTAAAATTAGCTTTTATCGGAAAATAGGAATCAAAACCTGATGAATTGTGAGCTATTAAAGTTACTCTAGAATAATTAAATTTTCCAAGAGTTTTAAAAAATTGATGGATCGGACATACGTCCTCTGGGTTTCCCCCGATCGAACATTCATCATCCTCAGTTCTCGTAAATATTTTCACACAATTTTGAAGTTTATTAAATTCTAATTCAGTTAAATTATTATACTCATTAATCTGTTTTTTAAGTTTTTTAATTTCATCTTCATCTTTTGATCGTTTAATTTTAATCATATCACTTAATAAACGTGTTTCTAATTCTTTTAATCTTTGTTTCGGTAAACAACATATAAATTTATTAAAATTAATAGCTCCTACAGCGTAAGGAATAGGATGATCTGTTGAACAGTTAGGATCGGGAAAAGTTTCGAGATCCCAAATATATGTTGAACCATAGTCAATTTTTTTCTTTGTTATGATTTTATATGGACGCGTTGTTAGATTTTCATCAGTAACTGTTTTATATATGGGTTTGAAATTATTTTCAATTTCTCTAATAGCTTTTAATTTATGAGATTTATTAATTAAACAATAGTGACCAATTGTTGAACCTGCGTGAAAATAATTGTAATAAACATAATTATGAAACGTTTCAATTCCTCTAGGATTTAAATGACGATTGGCAGGACTATAATATTGAACACATTCTCCAAAATATTTATTGAATTGAGAAAATTTGCAGTTTGACATTACTCCTGTTCTAGATGTGGCTTTCTCTTTATATAAAAAATTATTAAACATTTCTTTCATCATTTCTCCTTGTTGTTCATTAAAACCTCGTAAAACATTATAACATTTAATAAAACAAAAATCTTCAGAAGGAATATAACAATATTCACCGAAATATTCTTTGATTCTATATTTCATATTAATCCCTGCCCCTCTATGCGATCTTTGTACTAACTTCATTCCAAAATCTTCATATTTAATATTACCTGTAAAAATCCATTCGTTAGCATCGGATTTCTCATCCAGATTCGAAAACCATGTTTCAAATGATTTTTTATTATAGAAGGTTACGTAAAAATTTTGAATTATATTTTCCTGATCTTTAATAACTTTTCCAAGTAAATTAATAATTTTACCATTTGCTAAAAGTTTCCGCATATCATTTACTACATTAATAAAAGATACATTTTCATATTTAATTTCATTTGGATTAAATAAATTACATAAATCATCACCAAGCTCATCCTTAATTCTATCATCAAAAAAGATATCAGTAATAGGAGTTTCTAATATTTCTTTTGTTCCACGTTTCTGTTTTTTAGTATTACGTCTAATACTACGCCTAGTACGTTTCTGTTTTTTAATACGTTTACTACGTTTACTATGTTTAATTTGCGCATCAAACTCAGCAGTTTGTTTCTTGATTAATTCATCAATCCTAGACGTTTGTCCGAGAGACATTTCACGATTCATATTTTTTAAAAGAAAAAATGAATTTTTACATAGAACCTCGGTTCCGTTTTTACATATACACAGGAATATGTAATTGATGTAATGTTTCTAATTCATGTGCTGTTAAATGTTCTTTCTTAACCAACCACCATAAATTATTTTACGCCAAAAATACTCGGAAACTTCTTAAACAAAGTGGAAAGTCTTTTGTTTTAACACACGGTTTAATACCATGTTTTGTTTTATAATCTGTAACGAGCGCTACGTATTTATGATGATAATAAAATCTAGCTTCTTTCTTCGAATTTACAGGATTTGTAGGATGACGATAATCTTTTAAAACTGGTACATGCTCTATCTTATAATCATTCAACATATTTTTTTTATTTTTATTAACAAAAAATTTATAAGAAAAAATTATTCGGTCACTCCGTTCGGTCACTCCGTTCGATCACTCCTCGAAAATATTTTCTATAACTCTTTCATGAATTTTTTTATCAATATTAATTGTAATGAAGCCATAATCTTTTGACCAAGCATTATTACACGATTGTTTAAATTCATCTTTATTTCTTACGCATAAATCTCTTAACAAATCACTTAAGTTTCTTGCATTTATTTCAAATAGTATAAATATATTTGCATTCTTTCTAATAACACTTCCGTCTAATGAATACATACTTTGTGGTAAATAAAAAACACTACAGTTATTATGTCTACCTCTTGTGAAATAATTTCTCTGAACTGACTGATTTCTATCATTAACACAATCATCAAAAATTACACAATGTTTCATTGTTTTATCTAGTTTACTAGGATCTTGCATATTACCACTATCATCTATTAGTTGTATCTTTATATGCTTATTTTTATTAGATTCTACTAACTGATTATTTTTTGTTGCTTCTTCACACCACGAACTTATTTCTTCTTCATCTTCAGATTTTTCATATTCTTTGAATAATGAAGCAATTGCTGTTTTTTTAAGATTATTTTCAAATCCATATTTTAAAAATTGATAGACGGGTTGTTCTGCCGTTGTTGTATAAATTATAAGATTGTTATAATCCAAAAAATTTGGAGTCGTTAAAATTTTAAACAATAGATACGTTTTTCCACAACCTGATCTTCCACAAATAACTGACAAAACTTTATTAGATAAATTTGGATGATGATTAAATTTAAGTTTTTTTTATTAAATGGAGGTAGTTCACTCATTTTTTAATAAAAAAATTTTATTTTTATTTTTTTATTTTTTGTTTCTAAAGAAGAAGAAGAAAATTAAACTTCTCTAGCTTCGCGTAGGAGTTTATACCTCTCGAACGGGAGTTTATACCTCTCGAACGGGAGTTTATACCTCCCGAACGGGAGTTTATACCTCTCGAACGGGAGTTTATACCTCCCGAACCAAAAGATCTATCATAATCTCTTCACCTCCAAAATTTATTTCTTGTCCTTTTTCATCAGTGATTCTAATGTTAATGTTGTTAATAGTTTTTCTTGTAATAGGAAAATATATTAATGTTTGTGGAAATACATTTAATCTATAACCAATGGGTACAGTAAAAGCTGGAAAACTGAATATTAAATTTGATAATTTACCATTATATATCCTCCTTCAATAATGTCACAATGTACAACAATTGAATTTATTTCAGTTATTTTTGGAATCTTCTCACCTAAATGATAACCTTGACTATAGGTTTGTTTATTAAATCCTAATAGCTTTGACAATGATCTATCATGATTAAAATCAACTTGATGATTTTCGTCTAAAGTAAGAGAAAATTTATTAACTGCCGGTTCAACTGCAAAATGTAATTGTTTCTTATCTTTAAATGGTATACCTAAATGTCTCTTAATTTCATTTGATATTGATTCAACTTCGTAAGAACCAGGAAGAAAAGTTAATATTTTCCACGTTTTGCCTTTATCAGTAGAATATCTAAATTGATCATTCACATCTTTGATAACGTTTTGAATAGTGTTAAATGTAGAGAAACTAGTCAATGCAATTTGATAATTTTTATTTTGTTCCAAATGTAGAATGGGTTCTAAATTACAAGTATGTGATGAAGTAGTTGTTATAATTTTTAACGTCGTACTAAATTTTGATGAACCCAAAATCTCTGTCAAATTTTCTAAATGATTTTAATTTTGTCTAAATCTGCTGAACACATTTTTTAATTAAAATTTTAAATAAATATTTTTTTTAAAAAAAATTAGAAACAACATATTTCAGCTACGGGCGAAGCCCTGGAGGACATCAGAGATGTCCAGTTACACTTTTATAATCCTCTTCATTTAGAATCTTCTTTTCTAACAGTCTTTTCAATATAGCATGAATTTCATTGAAACTAGAATTATGTCCTTCTTTTATTGCAGATATTAAAATATTTAATCTATTTAGTAATTCTTGTGGATCATCTGGTAAAGATATGGTTGTTTCTGTTTTCTGTTTTTCAGATAAACCTTTCCCTACTTTAACTCCCGTTGATAATAAATTTTCTAATTGTTTATAACGTCTAAGAGATTTTACTGCACCAACTCTGTCTAACATAGCTTTATATTTTATGAGATCTTCTACAGCATAATTATTTAAATCTGCTCCTCTTAAAAGATCAACAAAATTTCTATCTAAATTAAAAGGAGATTTATCTGGTGAAAAAATTATACCTCGAAAAGGTTGTGGAAATATTTCTTTTTGACCGAGATAAAATCTAGGTATTGTTTTTCCATCTATAAATGAAATAGAATGTTCAAATTGCATAGATTTTGGTAATTTCTTATTAATGTTTGATTCTAGTAATCCATAGTCATCTAATATAGTTTTGTGCTCTGGATCTGTTATATCAATTTGTTTATCATTATTTGTACTTTCTTTTTCAAGAGTTTTAAATGGTTCCATAGTTTTTTCAAAATCAGTTTTTACTTGCTCGGTTTGCTGCATTTTTTCAAACATATCAGATTGAATACCAGCTTTTATCATTCTATGTTGAAGATGATTTTCTTTCATAATATTTCTTTGTTTTATTAACTCTTCTAATTGTTTTATTCTTTTAAAATTATCAGCTCTAATTTTATCCATTTTTAAAATATAATATTTGAATTTTGTGGTAACATTGGAATACAGCAAAAACATTTTACTGAACAAATTATTTTTTTATTGCTTTGTTGTTTGACATCTTTTCGCTTTAAGTTTTGTTTAATAAAGTTTTGCTTAAATTTTCGCTTAAAGTTTTTAGCTCTTCTAAAAAAATTTTGTCATTTTCTTCATTAGAAATTTTGCCATCACTAGAAATTTTGCCATCCTGTTTATTCTTATCATCAACTTTTTCGGACTTTAAATGAAATGGCGTTTTATTAGCTTTATTAGCTATTTGATCAAATTTTTCAATCTCATCTAACGTAATAACATTATCATCACATACTCTTTGAAAGTAGTAATGTAGTTTATCATAGACTTCTTTAATATGTAAATGCTTAGTTTTTAATGATTTTCGTTTCTTAGTTATTAAAGATTTATCTAACATTGTAACAAGTGAAGTTGCAAAAACGCCCGTACCTGTTAAAGCTGTAGCAACTACTGGAATTACTAAAACACCAGAAGATATAACAATTGTTAAAGCACCTAAACTTATTGTTAAGAATATGCCAATTCCTTGTGTTACATTCTTAACTTTAGTCCATCTCTTTCTTAATTTTTTATAATGCTCTAATCTTAATAATAATTGAGATTCCTTATCTTTCATATAGCGTACTCTATCTTTGTGTTTTTCAATGTTCATTTTTTCAATGTTAATCTTTTCAATGTCCATTAAAGTAGAACTACGTTCATATGATAACGAAGGATATATTCTTGCGGTTTCTTCCATTTTTGTTTCTTCCATTTTTTAAAGAAATATTTTGAATAAATATTTTGAAAACAATCTTCTGAAATGCTATTTAAATCGAAATACGTCGTTGTTTGTTTGTCGTATATTTCTAAGAACTCAGTCATGTTATTAACCTGAGGTAATATATCACCTATATTACTCAGTATAACTGTCGGATTTTCATCATTCATTTTAAATGAAATAAATTCCAATAACTGTAATAATGTCTACTTCTTGTACAGGAAAATGAAAACAACGGCAGTGTATTTTGCATCAAATATAATAATACAACAATTAATCTTATCACACAATTGTACAATGTCAGTCTACTATCAGTAGACTGGAGAACAAAAGGAAATTTAATTACATTTCAAAATAATCCAAAATGCAATACTACTAAGTTCCATGAATCATTCTTAAATACCAAACATTATGTTACATACTGAAATATAGATCTATACAATAGCAGTCTACTACCATGAGACTGGAGAACAAAAGAAAATTTAATTACATTTCAAAATAATCCAAAATGCAATACTACTAAGTTCCATGAATCATTCTTAAATACCAAATATAATAATACAACAATCAATCTTATCATACAATTGTACAATGTCAGTCTACTACCATGAGACTGGAGAACAAAAGGAAATTTAATTACATTTCAAAATAATCCAAAATGCAATACTACTAAGTTCCATGAATCATTCTTAAATACCAAACATTATGTTACATACTGAAATATAGATCTATACAATAGCAGTCTACTACCATGAGACTGGAGAACAAAAGAAAATTTAATTACATTTCAAAATAATCCAAAATGCAATACTACTAAGTTCCATGAATCATTCTTAAATACCAAATATAATAATACAACAATCAATCTTATCATACAATTGTACAATGTCAGTCTACTACCATGAGACTGGAGAACAAAAGGAAATTTAATTACATTTCAAAATAATCCAAAATGCGTTACTACTAAGTTCCATGAATCATTCTTAAATATCAAAGATTATGTTACATACTGAAATATAGATCTATACAATAGCAGTCTCATGGTAGTAGACTGGAGAACAGAAGGAAATTTAATTACATTTCAAAATAATCCAAAATGTGTTACTACTTATAAATAAGTCTTCATAAATATGTATACATCAAATATGCATGTACATTGCACATATCTTAAAAAGTGAAACAACACAGTTAATGTTCATTCATCTTGGGAACCAAACCTCATTTCTTCTATAGTTGTCGGTTGATTCAATTTTTCTATATAAATTTTGATTTCTTTAAAATGTTTTCTAACAAAACTAATGGGCATTGATGAATTTAAAAATAATACGTGTGGTAGAATTAGATCTGATAAGTTCATCAAGAAATAACAATAACTTACGTTATAGGAAATTCTAAATAGTTCCAAGTTTGCCACAAATCTGTTTTTTTTATTGTCACTCAATTCCAGAATTCTTTTAAATCCATAACCTTGATAAGCAGCACTTCTCAGCAACGACCCATGGTGCACTTTATCACTTGCAATCAGTTTTGAAATCATAGTAGCACTATCTTCGATGGTAATGAAATGTTCTTTTGTAACATTGAACTGAGGAATTGTAGTAGTGTTAAGATACTGTTCTATTTTTACTGTAATATCCTCCACTTGTTTTTGAGAGTCCAATTTGTTCTTCTTTCTCGATTGAATTTCTAACTTCCACTCTTCAAAGTATTTATTCGCAGTTTCCTTGTGCTCTTCTTTAATTAAGTTTAGTAAAATCGGCATGTAAAACGAAAAAGCTTCTGCGGCAGTACGTTTTGGCATTTTGCAATAAGGAAAGAAAACAGTCACTAGTTATGATTAATGGAATTGTAAATGAAGTCTTACTTCCTACATGCTGCAATTATATGCCACGTCTTTACAAATGAATAAGTGGGTGTAGCAGCTGTTTGTTCTTTCATACATTGTTTCCTTTCAAATGTTTGAGTTGGAGGTCACAGCTCTTTACACTGAAATGCCTTTTATTCATAAATGCGAGAAGCAGATGTTCTCTACAATTGAGTGAACATCTGAGTGCAAAGCAGTAACAATAACAGGCATTGTGAGAGATTGTGTTACATTCTTAAAGAAATATTATTAGTCACATGATATATTTTAAAAACCTGAAAGATGGATAAAATTCATGAATTTGAAATTCTCAACTTTTATGATTTTTGGTGTCCTTGAACGGTCATGATTTAAGCAATGAAAATTGTAATTCTCAAATTTTGAGATTCTTAACTTTTATGATTTTTTCGGTGTCCTTGAACGGTCATGATTTAAGCGAGAAAATTGTAATTCTCAAATTTGAGATTACGTGATATTTCGGGACCGGCTAAATTTTTGAAATTTTGTTTTTTTGAAAATTTGTCACTACCTAAATTTTCCCCCCTTGGGCCTTCGGCCACGTGAAATTTGAAGTCTACCTAAATTTTTGAAATTTTGATTTTTTGAAAAAACCCCGCAAAAGTGTGACATCCGGCGCAAGCGAAGCGAAGCAAAGCGAAGCGAAGCGTCGCGCCGGATGTCACACTATATACTACTGACAATGTGCTCGAGAGACTATGATGAATGAAGGTGAGGACATGAAGGAAATTGTGATTCCGGCCGTAATTTTCAAGATTTGATGAAGTAAGGGGTTGTTATCGGAAAATTTTAATTATTTCTTAGTCATTTTAGTTCATGAAATAAAGAGGCACAGTTTGCGAATATGGGCATTACTAAACATCAAGCAGGAAAAACATTTAATTTTTGACTGCTTCAATTTGTATCTTCATATGCATTCAAGTGAGAACTTCTTAATTTTCAACGAGGACTGTTCACTCAAAATTGTGTTCTCAATGTCAAAACGTGAGTCTTTTGTAACTCATTGTGTCGAACTAGAAGTATACATTACTGAGAACACTCTCAGCGATTTAATCCCTTTCTTCCACGCATAATTTAAAATGAAAGGAAGCAAATCTATTTACAAATGATGAACGTTTCCCGATACTTGTGGCCTCAGTGCCAAACAAAAGTTCAGATGCAGATTTACCTCATCAGACTAATCTTAATCTCTCAAGTTGAGACATGCATTTCAACATAAAGTTGTCAATTTTATCTTAATTGCTTGCTTTTAAGTCAATGACATGATGATTTGTTCCTGCTAACGCAGACAGGTTCAATGGTAGGCTAGTATAATATTGGTGTCAAGAATTATTCATTCGATTTTTAGTGCTGATGTCTGAGCATGTCTTGGAGGATGAAATCATTGACTGAATTAAGTAGATTCTTCAATTGAGGACGAATGTCGCACTTTCACTCGTCGATAGCTCAGCTGATAGAGCGTTGGCCTATATTGCCAGAGATCGGTGGTTCAAATCCACCAAAACGTGCAGCTATTTTCTGTCCGGTTTGTTATGCACAGTTGTCACAATACATGTACCACAAAATTAGATGGTTCAAGCGTATCACTTTGTTAGAAGTACAAACTGATTCAAAACAATGACACATTCAGAAACTTGCTAAGTGGGCAAAAAGAATTCTTTAATGCCTTGCAGAAATGACAAAAATAGTCATGCGTCGATTGCGGATCGCTGTGAATTTCCTTCAAAATGCTCCGATCGCTACGATTTCCTCATGATTGAATGAATTGATATCATCGCGCAAAAAAGCTTTCTCGATAATACTGGTCCTTCCGATCATTATTAAAGAAAGATAGCAGGCACACGATGTTAAACATGTTTAATATTGAACTGGATGCTCATTGTTCGATTGTTGTGGTATTATGTTAGCAGATTGTGCCATTTCATTACCGCTACATGTTCCAGTGTTTCTTTCTAGTCAAACAGAGGAAGAGACGACCTGGTATTCGATATAAGCACACGTATATACGGCCCAACTGATTTTGAACTATTCATAATTCTAGATTACTGAATATCGACTAACTGTGCTTATCGGTGAATTGTGTTCCTTAAACGTGTCTTTATCAATAAGTCAAGTCTTCATTGATTTCATTGACATTATAGAATGGATTCAGTAGTTTCTGTGAGAAGTAATTCAGAAAATCTTCGCCAAATGGACAGTGTGATGGTAGTCTGTTCAGAACAAAGTGCGGTTCAGGATGCATGGTTGGCGTTTTATCCATTGCTGTGACTTTCAGCGGCATATGTGATATTTATATACTTTTCATGTTCTGTATACATAAATAAAGCATTCTTCTCTCTGTACTAATTTTGTTCTCTCAAATGAAGTATTGCTAAAAATACGAGATGTTGACAAAATATAAATCGTCCCCTTTTCTACAGTCACCTTGCAATAATCGATTCTGGAAGTTTCTTGTTGTCATAGACCTCTCAAATGAATGTGAGATGCAATATAAGCACTAACGGTCGAGGCAAGACTTACGTGTATAGGCAAGTTATTCGATATGGCGGTTCATTCTAATTGGGTTTCGATCTAAGCCCGAATGATTCTGGTCCGAAAAATGTTCTCTTATCGAACATTGACTGTAATAGCAACTGCAGATCTAATTGCCAGCATTTCTGATGCCAAACACAATCCATGTCATATTCCAGCACTTTGATAACTTGATTCACTCCTCATCAAGTAATTGTATGCCGCAAATTGGGAGGAGAGAGGAAGTAGGTGATAGTTCCTCCGTCGACTACTGCTGATTGATCACTGGAATTGAAAATCAGTGGAAGTCAGATGTCAGGAAAACTGATAAATTCCACAATATTCCATAACAAATATTTACAGTCCAGTAGAGCCTGTACGACACCGTTATTAGGTGCATTTGTTGTATTCAAGTCGATGGTGCAGCTGTTTATTTGTGTCGCTATTCATTATATCGCTGTTTCTTGATGTTACTTTGCTGCTGCTGTTGCTTACTAGTCTCGCTTGGCCATGGTGTCGATGGTGGATTGCAGCATTGACATTGGTTTCTTTGTGTTGCATCATAGAAGCAGCTACGAAAAGAGATCATTTTCAAGGGCTTGGAAGCACTGTTTGTGCATAGAACGCAAACACGAACTAGCTATATATTTGCATTTGCGTTTGCAAGTTCAAATTTTTGAACCCGAGCTCTGAGAACAAGATTTGAATTATTTCATTAATTGTAGATGTCTGGAGGTCGGATGACTATTTATCGGCATCTGATTTACTGATTCTCTACAATAGGGTATACTGCACTGATGACGGCAAATAAGCCAAAAACGTTTGTAGCTCCCGTAATGATTTAAGTCAGATTTTGTTCTTACCTCTTGAATTTTTTCCTTTCGGGGTCTCGGCATATGATTAAGATATATACGAGTATATATCTTAAATTGCGAGATGTGGAGATAGTTGATGAATATTAAAAAAAGAGAACCAAAAGATGGCTTTGGTGCTACCGGTTGCCATGTTTATTAAAATACACTTCATCAGACACCAAGAAATTATAACAAACTGAAAGGCAACTATACATGATGATCTCTATTTAAAGAGGGTATATACGAGTATATATGGACACTGCTGAATCGTAAATTGAAGTTATTCAATGTTACGACGTTACATGCAAAATGTTATGACGTTACGCGTGCGAAAGATATGTGAGCACGTTTTCCGAACTACACAAATTTAAAGTATAGCCGTTCCTAAATGTTTCCAAACACGTTTTCAATGGTCAGTAAATCATTCGAATCAAAAGTATGCATGATTCGACTTCTCCCCGATGACTGGACTCAGTAGTGTAACTCACACGATGGTGAACCTATCAAATTCATCCATGTCCTCACTTGATGCCCATTAGAACTTCTCTTCAGCTTGTCTTTTCATGAGCAATGTGACTATAATGTTGCAATTTTGGTCTGTGACACAATCTACAAACAAGCAAGGAATCATCGCAAGCAGCGGCTTTGTGCATTTGGTCGACACTTCCTGACCTGCAGATGTCCAACGAGGTTGGTCCTTAGACTCGGAGAATCGCACAGTTATTCCCAGTTTCTGTCCGCAAAAGTCGAACAGCTTCATATAATCTTAAACAATAATCGCAACGTAATGCGCACTGAATTCGTTTTAAATACTCGATTTTCGGTGAGTGCTTCAAAACTTGCCAAGGGATGTTTCGCAAATGACTGTGTAGGCCCAAGCAACGACCTTAGGGACCAGCCTACAACTGGCGCTGGGGTCGTCTGCAAACGTCTTACATGCTGCTGTGACACTTCGTGCCATACAAACTAATTGAATGAAAGTAGAAAACTGGGTAGAACTGCACGATAATTAAGATACCATAACTAAGTTACTGTATTAAATGTTTGCTCTCAAACGTTCATCTCTCATAATTTGCTTTTCAATTTGCAATTCTAAAAGAATGGTAGTTCCAGTTGCATATTCAATGTTAACATCCTTTGCAGACATCAAATAGTATTTTCAGAATTTTCGGCTCCAGCCGATGCCCGCAAGCGAACAGAAGAATAGAATTCATACTAACGATAGACACGTTTAAGCACTCATACTATGCATTGATAAAAGTAGTAGGGGAGAGTGGGGCAAGTTGGGACCCTTAACTTTGAAAGGATCGTATGCAGTAGAATTTGGTCCTTTTGCCTTGAAAAGTAGTTTGAGAGAAAGCTATCATCTTAAATTTTGATATGTTACTTAGCCAATTGGTCTGCTAAAATATTTCCGGCATTAGATTGCTTTTTCAAAAAAATGAGTTTTGTCCCAACTTGCCCCGTCGTGGGGTAAGTCGGGACAGTGGTGTCCCATCTTGCCCCATATGTTTTGTTAATTTAAGACTTAATTAATCAGAATTTGCTCGTAGCATTTCATTGTTTTATCAACATTTCTACCTATTTTATCATGATGTATTTTTATAGCGTTTAGCATATCTACTTGGTTTCGATGTCGAAGGATATTAGAGGCTCAAGCAACTTTCGTTGCATTGAAATACGAGTGAGATAATTCCATATTTTGAAAACTGAAAACCCTTTAGTTGTAATAAAATATGCATATAAAACTAAAAACAATCTATTTAACAAACGTGTTGCCTCAACATGATCCCTAAGTTAAAGCATTCATCAGGCAGGTTCGACATTTGTCGTTTCCAAAGCACTCTTCACACACCCAGTGACTACATTCCACACACAGAAACCACTCAAGACCAGATAAATGATAATTAGCATCACACACAGGACAATTATCACTCATATGCACAGAATTTTCGCCTGTATTTCTCCGTGTCTTTTTAGTTGAGAGTTTGGAAACTTTCTATTTTTCGGTATTTTTCGGTTTCTTTTCTTTATCTTTTGTTTCTACACGGCTCGATGTAGATTCGATATGACTTGGATCTGTAAGCCATGTACATGCAACTCGCTTCCGTTTCTTACTCGAAACATTTCGAGAATTTGTTGGAAATGGTCGTAAAATTTCTGGTGACACAAGGGAATTGACACTAGCCACTTGCTCGATTTGAGAAGAGTCTAAAGTCACGACTGCTCGCTCTTCAGTTTGAGAAGAAATATCTCCATCACAAGCCACGACTGCTCGCTCGCTAGTTTGAGAAGACGAATCTCCAACGCCATCCAAGACCGCTCGCTCGCTAGTTTTAGAAGATGAATTTCCACCACTAGCCACGACTGCTTGCTCGTCAGTTTGAGAAGAGATTTCTGCACCACCAGCCATGACTGCTCGCTCGCTAGTTTTAGAAGATGAATTTCCACCACTAGCCACGACTGCTTGCTCGTCAGTTTGAGAAGAGATTTCTGCACCACCAGCCATGACTGCTCGCTCGCCAATTTGAGAAGACGAATCTTCACCACTAGCCACGTCTGCTCGCTCGTCCATTTGAGAAGTGATATCTGCATTACCAGTCATGACTGCTCGCTCGTCAGTTTGAGAAGACGAATCTGCAATACAAGCCTCGTGTTTTTTCTATCAAAGGAAAAACCATTAGGATTATTGAGAAAACTACATGTATAATTGAGTTAAGTATAATGATCAAATTATAAATTGCAAATCTAAATCAAAATGTTATGTTAAGATTTAAGATGAATATAATATTTGATTTCTTACCGAGGATATCCAAATTGATAATTTCGATTTCAATAGGCCTTTCAGTTGTCTGGGATGGGGAAAATTCTTCTGGTCCAAACACCTGGGAATTGAAAGGCCAAATACCAGTAGTTTCGAATCCTCGCATGGCATTTTGTATAGTTGCCGCCCTAGCATAAGCGATCCTGAATCTTTCCGCAACCTCCCACTCTGATATGACTTTCCCTAGATTGACTGACATCCAGTCGTCACATGCCTGATTATAACATGCTTTAAGAGGCCCATAAACTGATCTATCAAGAGGTTGAAGCTTATGACTGCAATGTGGGGGAAAGCTTAACATTTCAACATCATTTTCTTTGGCGAATGTCAGTGTTTCAACTTGCAGGTGGCTGCTATGGTTATCCAAAAGCAATAAAACTGGTGAGGTTTCTGTAGGCCGTACAAATTCAACAAAATGCTTGAGCCATTGAAGAAATATATCAGCAGTCATCCATCCGTTCGGTTGGTAAGCTGCTATTGAATCTGGAGGGGCGTGAGCAATAAGATTTGGTCTTGCACGAACACGTTGGAAAATAAACATTGGAGGCACATATTGACCAGCGGCTCCCGCACAGCATACAGCAGTAACATTTTTGCCACGTTCCTGGCTGACCACTTTGCCCACTTGTTTCTGACCCTTGGCAGCATAAACCTTTCCTGGATTTTGAGTAGTCGAAATTCCGGTCTCGTCAACATTATATATTTGGCTTGAAGTAAAATTAAAGCGGCTGTATAATTCCCTAAGTAAATCAAAAAATTTTTTTACAACAACAGCATTGAAGCCTGCTGCCCTGGCTATACTCGTTGCCTCTGGCTGACGCAATGAAATATTCGGGCTACGTGAATTGAATCCACATAACCAGTCCTTTCCTGCAGCTTTATCTCTGTCCCATGACTCCGGGTATGGGCATTTATTGACGATAGCAAGATCGTACGCAAATTTTCTAAGAGCAATAGTACCAAACCCAAGGAATCTGTCATTCAGTTCTAAAATATATTTTCATAAAAGAGTTTCTAAATCGTCTCCGAGTACTATGGAAAATCTCCCTGAATTTGTTGGAATGCGATTTTGTGAAACAAAGCGACTTAGAGTGGTTTTAGGTATGCCATAAGTAGATGCAGCAGATCTAAGCGACATTTGTTTGTTTTTGATGGCTTCCACGGCAATCGAAATATTATCAGGATCCTTCCATTCCTTGGGCTTTTTTTCCGAACATAATTTCTAACCATATTTGATCTACAAAATAATAATGTACCGAATTAAGTACCGAACAATAAAAACTGAATAATATATCCTACGTTGAAGTCATTCAACTTATCGGTGCATATTCGTTGGTTCAGTATATAACGAACTTTTATATATACATGTATTAATACATATTCAGTATATACATATGTACAATTATCTATAAATAGATTGTTGAAATAACACAAACCTGAAGCTGATTTTTCAGAGTACCGTAAGGTGGGGCAAGTTGGGACACCAACGTCGTCTGTCCCAACGTGCCCCAATCATAATGTCCCAACTTGCCCCATTTCACTAAACTGTTCTCTATTGTATTTCTATGTCTGATAAAGTGAATATATTTTCCGCCCAACTTCTAATCGTAACTTAAAACATGAATAGTTCGGTTAACTCACTTGTCACGCACAGGAAGACGGTTTGAGGGACGGTAGATGCACTCGAAGCAAGCGTAGTATTATAAAAAACAGCGCAGCTGTGACGGTTTGTCTAGTTCATCTGGTTGGATTGATGGAGTCACATCGAATAACCAATCAGAGAATAGTATGACTGTGAGAAATTCCTGACATAAATTTCAGATATCAAATATCATTACAGCCAGAGAAGATCGTTGTGTCCCACCTTGCCCCGTGTCCCAACTTGCCCCACTCTCCCCTACTCATCCATATTTAATGCTTTTGAACGAAATCTTTCACCGAGCTATATACACAATTTCTCAGGATGCTGGGTGACAATTTTCTAAATGATTAGACTAGAGCTACATTTTTTTCGTCAAATTGGGCACTCCATGTAACTCCTATGCTGCAATTTCGAGCAGTAGGCCTATTTGGTCACAGCATAGTTTGGAATTTTCTCAAAAGCGTGCTGAAAATTCCAAGTGTGACTAACTTTGAAAAGCGCCGGAACCATGTTGCAATAAAATAGCTAGAAGCCAACACAATATGTGCTTGCTCATCAAGTCACCGTATTCGTGTGTACACTGTACATGAATGGACAATTCAATAATCAGAGATTTTAATCAAATCAAAGAATTAAGAGATGTTGCGGAAGTTTAGATAATAGGGACATTCTGAATCGATTCTGCATGAGAATGCCACGAATTAACCCATCGAATTCTACAATGCCTACCACCAATACCGTGAGTGTTCGGATGCTGATAAATTACATTTAACAGTGTGACCACATAGCGCTACGACGTTACGATTTTCAAAATTCTCTATTAAACAAATTTGTGAGCAAAAAGCGGATCTGAATAGACAGTGTGATATGAATCACTTACCTTGCTTTGTACCTAAATTTTGGAAGCTTTATAGGTTGTTTGAAGGTCGTGAGATGAAAAAATGTCATTTTCCCGTTACGACGTTACGCATGTGAGGTCAGATCTGCGTGTCAATTTTTTAACCAAATAGAAGAAAGTGAGATTATTTTCAAATAAGTGCTTGACTTTTGACTCGAATAAGTAGCAAACATCCGCTATATTTGAATAAATTAGAAACACACTAGCACACTAAAGGGCAAATTCTAGGTACGATAATTTTTCATTTTTTTATGTTTTCATTGCAGTATTTATTTAATTAAATTTTTTGTAATAAAAGTAAAAAACTTCCGTGGTAAATTGAATGTTTTTCTGGAAAATATAAGTGTCAAAAATGATGTTTGTGCAATCAAAAGCAAGCTCTCAGGTACTTCAGAAAATTACCCAAATGTTGACATTCGCGTGAAATTGCCCATATATGGAAAAATATAAAAAACACAAGATTTGCGCCAACATGTTTCGCCACTTCAGTGTCTTCTCAAGGCGTCTCAATAAAATTCAAACTAAGACGTCATAATATAGAGATGAAGAGAAATAAAATCATAAATGTTTCAACTTTTTAGTGGCTTGCATTGTGCTGTGAACATAGCTTCTTTATGTTGCTTCTTGGGAGCATTTTATTTCTGCTCGTCTCTATATTATAACGTCTTAGTTTGAATTTTATTGTATCTTCATGAAATAAAGATTCATTTAACGCCTTGAGAAGCCACTGAAATGGTGAAACATGTTGGCGTAAATCTTGTGTTTTTATATTTTTTTCCATATCGATTTACACTCGCTTTGATTCCTTTTATATGCATGCATGTATGCAGTGGCGTACCGAAGGGGGGGATGCAGGGGATGCATCCCCCCCCGAAATTCGAAACTCTAAGTGGCATGAAAAAGGGAGAAACTTAGGCATACTGAGCATGTGAAAATATCGAGTGTCGGCTTTCGTAAAAATTAATAAATCATCCTTTATTTTGAAATAAAAATACTCAATTTCAGACCAATAATACTTGATTTAACACTTGAATATATACCTTGTAAATTTCTATAAGTTTCTATCAATTTTGACTGTTGATCAAATTTCCTCTTTCATCCTTCACGGTAGTGCTGAATGCAGCGACTTCGACAGTCAGTGAATCTAACAGGTACCCTGATCGAATCAACCATTCGAGAAGGACCGACCTGATGGATGAGACGGAAGTTTAATGTTGCACTCAATTAGCCAGCAGCTCCGATCGTGAGAGGGTGGTTCCTTCTCACCTTGAGGGTAGTTAGGTTAGGAATTAAGGACCAAAATATACTTGCAAAATACACAAAAGAATCATGATCCGTTATCTAAAATGTATGAGTAAGTAAACGTATGATAATTTATCTGAACAGTACCTGTAATAGGTTTATCTGATGTCTGTAGCCAAGGCGTAACCCACTCTGAGGAAATGTCATTGACGGAAGAGTCGATTGCTGATTAGATAGGCCTACTAAGGAACGGTTGGATCAGATTACGTCAAAGAACCGTCAAAAGATCTTATAGAGAGAAGTGAAACAAGACGAAATGTGTTTGATTATTGTAATTCCTAAGTTTGTTAAGGTTACATAGATTTATCTTAAGATTTTGATGATTCAACGAAGAATGGAAATAATTCAAATAGGTTGATGAACTAAGCATTTTGAGGAAAAAAGTCAATCACTTGAATCTGCTGGCCTACGTGAATATCAGCCATCATTATTGGCATTAATACGATTACACGTTAGTAATACTTATAGCTCTTTTGTATTTTTTGTTTGTCGGCACTTGAATAAATTTTGTCGGCAAGCGATGCCCCCAAACTAATTTCCAATGCATAGTTGTACCACTGATTCGGTCATGATAAATGTGTAAGATGTCGGCAGAGTTTGAACGCTGGCAAGACTTTTGGCGACAACAGCCATCGTTCAACCGATTGGAGCTCAGCTTGACAGAGGCGCTGAGAGAGTGTGATAAGGATCTCTTTCCAAATGTACATAAACTCCTAACCATTTTTTTGGTCACCCCAGTGACAAACATGTACAGCTGAGAGATCTTTCAGCCTGCTTCGCTTACTTAAAACCCATCATAGGGCAATGATGGGCCAAAGGCGTCTAAACGGACTCGCACTTCTGGCCGTTCACAAGGACATTAAGTTGTGTTACGATTCCGTTGTACAGGAATATGCGAGAATATTTGATTCTCGATTGCGATTGATAGAATAAATTTGCATCATATTATTATCCGTTTTATTCATCCATTTTTATAATATCTATTGAATACATGTAGGCTAATAAATGCATGAGAGATATGCATGTACCGGTACCTACTATTATATGTACGAGTATATACATTCTGTTAATATATTTTGAACGCAGTTTTACGGATTTTTGTATTTTTTGTATATCTTTGTTTTTTTGTTTGAGCGCAAGTGTATATGATATTTGATTTGGCTTGATTCAACAGGTAAATCACATGCAGCTAAATCGACTAGGTCTATTCATACAAGTTCTAAAATTTTTGAGGTCAGTATTCAAATATCATACCCCCCCAAACGAAAATCCTGGGTACGCGCC